>CAAKHG010028714.1:19706-37514 GCA_901007715.1 Dactylopterus volitans
TGGCAGCCGCGTTTGTCAAATCAGGAGGAGCTGTGAGGAGATCAGCTATGGATGGAGTCAGAGAGAGAGAGAGAGAGAGAGAGAGAGAGAGAGAAAGAGAGAGAGACAAAGAGACAGGGAGAGAAACGGAGAGAGAGGGAGACCACAAGGATTTATAGCTGGCTTGTGTCCAGGTCAGCGGAGGAGGACACAGGGATCAAAAAGATTGAGAGCATCATTACTCCACCCCTCCATTCTGTGGTGGCATAAAAAAAAAACCCACAAAGAGATGTAAAAGAAACAAGTACACTCAAAGAAGGTCATGACCACGCAAGGCATCGGCTTTACCTGTACCTTCTCAGTGACTCAGTTGTCTCATTAAGGCAGAGGGGAACAAATAAAATGAACAGTTGAATGAATTATGCAATATAAGACATGGCTGCCTGCAGGCTGCGGGCAACTGATATCTTGTTTTCCCTGCTTGGGTCGGGCGGGGGGAGTTAAGGTAGCGGTGAGGGCACCTATGACACAGACATACACACAAACACAGACACACTGCGATGCTATTGACTCTCTTGCTTTGGTGGTCTCCCAAGTGTCGCTGGAAGGCTCTCACCCAACGGTGGCCTCTCATTCTGCCCAGAGACCATAAACACACATGCGCGTATATTCTAATCTCTCTCACCACAAAAACACACTCCGCCCTTTCCCAGGTGAGGCTTGTTTGTACTCTTGCCAGAAACCTTTTGTGCGACTCCCCCCGCGGCCACGGCAGGTTCAGAAACAGACTATAATGTTTTTCGTATAAATGATAAATCTGCTGTTGACTGAAAGCGGCTAATATAGGGAGCCGACACGCAAACAGATTTGAAGGGCAGGTGAGAGGCTTTCCCAGCGGTCGGCACCAAGGGAGACAAAGGACAGGATAAACAGAATCTCCCAGTATTGTTTCTTCAGGTCTAGAATCTAAAAAAAAAAAGAGGATGGGGGCGGGAGGGTGGTGGGGGGGCTGTTAGTCGTCACCACTCCCTGCTTAAACAAATTCAAAACCTACATTTTGCTCGTGACCTTTGTGAAAGGCCATTGTGTTAAAACCAAGGGGGAAACTGTTGTTTGAAACCTGCCAGCGCGTTCAGCCAGAAATCAAGACGAGCTGTGATGAGACATGCTCACGTTGCTATAAGTGAAGGCAAAGATTTCTACGTTCAGCGGGGGTGCAAGATTTCACCATAAACATTCCGACGTGACAAAGTGTTTCAGGGCAGATCTGTCACTCTTGTCCCAGGTGATTTATAACCACGAAAAAATGGGGGAGGGAAAAAAAAAGCAGTTGTATCATCATATCAGCTTTATGGCCCTTCTATAATAGAATAACATGCACCTGTATGTGCTGCAGAGCTGCATGCAAACAAGCGCAGACCGGCACGCCCCTGTCATCTTCCAGGTGTTTTTTTTTTTTCTTTTCCTGGTTAAAAGCAAACCCACCCAACCGCCCGTTACACCTGCTCGATCCATCAGCAGACGGTAATGCAACCAGTCAACAAGACAGCTGACAGACAAGCGGAAACATGAACACACGCATGAACACTTACGGCAACCCGCAGAAACAACTCATTTCATCTCAATACGTTATCATGAATATGTTTATATATATACATATGCGTACTGGGCATGAGTGAAATAAATAAGTAAACCTTAAGAGCGCAAGTTGTATGAACAGCAGAAATCAGTGTGTCTGTGGAGGACTGGGGAAACTGGTAT
Organism: Dactylopterus volitans; assembly: GCA_901007715.1. Taxonomy (NCBI): domain Eukaryota; kingdom Metazoa; phylum Chordata; class Actinopteri; order Syngnathiformes; family Dactylopteridae; genus Dactylopterus; species Dactylopterus volitans. Next base: position 21,447 of record CAAKHG010028714.1, read on the forward strand.
GGACTAGTCTGAACATGTTCTGAGCAAGCAGTGATCTGGAATCCACCCAGAGTGAGTGCCCTGCTAAACCCAAATGTGGCTAACAGTTCATAAAACTACAGATCACTTCATAATCATAATGACATTACACTCCATTATACCATAAGCTGGTAGTGGGATGAAACAGCTTTGTGTGCATTTGGTAAGCGGAGGTGGGGCGCGGAGGAGGGGTGGGGGTGGCATCAACTTGACTGAGTTCAGTGTTTTAAAGCCGTTAAAAGCAACTGGTGGCCCCAAACGCAACACAGGACATGTGTGACCTGTTTTGACTGCTCATTCTCAGAGCTGCTGGTTTGGTGGGAGGGGAAAAAAAAGCAAAAAAAAAAAAAAAAAAAAAAGCAGCAGTTGACTGCATTCCTCGCGTGTTCTGTGATCATTTGAGCGAAACTGCATTGACGCCGCTTTGATAGCAATACCAACACAGCCAGACACGCCGGCAGAAGTCGCCATTCTTGCGCAGATGTGGTGTGGTGGACTTTTAAATATCGAGACCGCTTTAAAAAAAAAATCACCTGAATGAGTCAGGACACGCGAACAGACATACTCGCTCGGGTGAGCGCGCGCGCACACACACACACACACACTTCACCATCCCTGCACAAGAGGTCACGCAGCATGTGACCCGTGTTTGCACTTGCACCCGCTGTGCCACCTAAGGTTGGAGCCTTTATACCCCAGGCTTAAGCACAGCACTTCACGGGCCAATGCTCTTAAAGCTGACCACCGCCAAATGGCTTGCAGGTCCCCAATAAGCAGAGATCATCTAGGAGATTTGCAATGCACATTTTAGATTTGAATGAGGAGCAAACTGATCTAACCCAGGTTGGCAGGAGTACGGCGGAACACTCTTCTGGCGCTGTGAGAGGATCCGTTGGAAAAAACATGCAAATGCAACCAGATTTTGCTTTACTGATGTAGAAAAAAAAAAATCATCCCTGCATTAAAGACCTATACAAATCAAGAACCACCGCAGAGCTCTGGCAAGATCTGGCAAAAGTGGACAGTTCTGCGTACGCAAGATCACGCCTGGCATAAAAAGGCCTCCAGAATGCCTATTTGTGACTGGTTCTTGCGTCCCCAATAAAGGATTTTTGTTTGCAAAGACCAAATGTGTTTTTAACTGGCGGGCGGTTGCAAATTTACTTCCCCTGCAAGGTGTGCCGGATATTAAAAGAAGAACAACACATCAAACAATACTATAACGAAGGGAGGGCCGTCACCTCACCCAAACTTGAACCAAATCTGCGGCGAATTGTCCACAAAAGAATGGCCAGGCGGGCTGACCTTCAGGACAACACTCACATACACAGACTGTTTTCTTGGTGTGTTCTGGGCGAACCGAAATTATTGAAGATGTGTTGACACACACAAAATATATCTTTATAGGCATTTTTTTCCCTCAACTTTTTCAATATCGCACAATGATAGAAGCATGACAGTGCCAGCATTTGAATGAGTAAAAGCGGTATTTCCGCTTAAACCGAGGACGTCAGGTGAGTGGGCGGTCCTTCACTGTGGTCCAGGATGCGTAGACGCAACATGTGTACGGCCGTATGCAGCCCAGACAACCTCTGATTGCTGTCTGAGTGGCTGGACCTCAATGTGCTCTCAACGCATCTTGGGTGCATTCACATCTGTTCTCTTATTTTTGCTCTTTTTCTGGCCTTGATTGGAAAAACCTGATTAGAACAATGACATCAAATATTGATTATTTGCGCTGAAGTTCCCATATGTTGGAGCTCTCCAAGCTTCCAGGCTGGAACACCAGGCCGTGTGAGAAGCGGGACACAGGGGGGGCCGACAGGATTGAAACCCAGGCAATCCCTTTCAGTCCCCGCTCCCCGGGGGGAATCCTCTTACAGCACTTCCCCTGAACTCTAAAAGGGCCATTTGCTACGGAAAAGTAACACAGTTATCTCCTCATCAGCGGAGCACAATAGGTTGATTATAAAAAGGTGAATGGCTAAATGGAAACTGGTAAATGACAAAAGCAGGAGTTTTAACTTTAAGGGATGCCAAGAGAAGAATGACTTTCAGCTGAAATGAGGATTTGAGCTTTTAACTTCCACCTATGAAGGAGGCCACTTGTGGAGTGTACAGTTTTTGGCCGTCGGTTAAGTTTGGACCCCTGTCTTCTCTGAGGCATAAACTCTATAAGCATTGCTAACCTTTACTTATAGTGCCTGTGGACGCTGTCCAAACATAGAACACCACTTGTAGGATAGAGCTGGCAATGAAACAGACGTGGCGGATGCTTTATTAAGGGTGAGTCGCCTGCAAAATATCTGTTCGCGCTCTATTTCAGGGTGTCTCCATTTAGTCAGATAAGGATCTTGGCCCATCACTGCCCACACCTCCCTATCATCTCTCCAGATTAGGCTGCTGAGGGTAGCTATCACAGAAGTCAATCAGCGTGTGCAGACTCAGACACAACCTTGTTATTTTTCCAAGCGCACACTTGGTCAAAGACAAAAGCGCATTCAGCTCATGTTTGCCACCTCTCTGACAAGTTAATTACCTTCTTGGCACCTTGGTGATACTTGAGAGGCAGGATGTAGCCACACACACCCCTTGCGACTGTTCTCTTTGAGTTCTCCATCCACATGACACGGAGCAGTTAGCACATGTTCAGCCTGCATATCACCGCTCATATCAAGACTTCCAGTTATGGACCAAAGGCGCTCACCAGCATCTGTAGCTCCAACCACAATATTGATGAGCCAATAGACTGTTATATAGATGTGTTTTTTTGGACCTCTTGCTCAATATAAACTCATCATTGAAGTTCTCGTGCCAGGGCCATCTCCAGAGACACCTTTGAAATTTGATTAGTCAGTATTTAAGTATAGAAAATGCTGGATGACATCCGGTATGTGCTGATCTGTAGAGTTGCACACCCACAGTCTAAACTTGCTAAAGCTCTGGATAAAACTCAGACAGTAGTTGTTAAAGTTTGCATGTTTGGAATGCCTTGTTAAAACTTGGCAGTCTTACCCCGAGTCAAAAAGGGGGTAGACGAGTGGAAAGGAAATGTTTGGTAAATGAGAAACTATTCGGCTAAGCTGGAGCTAAACATTCCCTGTGTCGTGCCAAACCTTCTCAGCTGAAGCTTTGCCCATGTGGATTCAGGACTATATTTGGAAAATGACTGGCAGCATATGACACAGACTTTTGACTTTGTTAACATGGATATGTGGGACGCTGCATAAATGCTACAGGAAACACTTTTGCAAAAATCCAACCTCAGAACTTGCACTTAATCCAATTTCAACATCCTATAAATACATTAGCAGAATACGGGGGGAAAAAAACGCGATGGTCGTCTCCTCTAGGATGACAATAGCTCCATTCATCGGGGGTAGCATGGGGGTCACTGGCTGGTTTACTGAAAATGATTGGGATGATATGCCATGACCTTTACAGTCACCTGATCTCACCTAAATTGAACGCCTAATGGAGATTTTACATGTAAGACAGCGCGCTGCGCCCCCGTCACCAAAACACAAAGAGAAGAATAGCTTTTTGGAAAAATGGCCTTCCTCCAGGAGCTCACGACCTGTGGTGGCGCAACACCTTGCTGATGACGCTTTCTGTTGGTTTTCCCTTTAATTAGTCTACTGTATGCACCGTCATTAGAAAAAAAAAAGAAGTGCAAAACATCCTCGGGGGTAGTCCCATTCATGACATATGGCGCAACAATCACATGACACCAGCTAGAAGATCAGAGCCCGTGGTGAAGGAAAAGCACCTCGGGGCATCCCGAGTCCCCAAAACAAAAGACAACAGTTTTTAAACTGAACGAACCAAAAGTCCTTTCACTGGCAATAAACGACCGCAGCCACCACTTGATCCCCTTGAACAAAGCAAGTGATTAACGAATGCCTCAATACACAAAAACACTCCCTGTTCTCCTGGGGGGTGGGGGCAACCTCAGGCAAAGGGGAGCACATGTGTAAATACAGTGTTTTTTACTTTAATTCTGCTTCTTTCACACACAACAACAACAACACTCGTTTGCCGTTGGTGTGACCAGTGTAGTACGAAGCAGGGTCAACATGCCGGGATATTTCTGTTACCTGGGTTGACTTACCCAGACATTCGCAATCCTTATCAGCGGTACTACGAAGCTGGCCATCAACTCGGTAATTAAACCCACGGTTTTCCACTCTCGATCAGTGCGCGCTCATACAAAAAAAAAGGGGCGGTGTTTGCACCGTCTGACCAATCGCAAGCCGTGACACAATTATTGTCCAAAAATATGAGGAATTCAAACACATCATCCAGCCCAAAAGCAACATTTCTGCCACAGCAGAAGCAGGAAGGAATGCACAAGGACTCTGTTAATGCACAAGTTCACGAGATTAGACAGTATTAATTCATCGGACAATATAAACAGACGGCAGCACTCTGATCACTCAATTTCACCTCATTGTGGCATAGAGGTTTCCAGGAGAGCGCTTCCTCACTGCCCTTCCTTTCCTTTATATTTTCCATTGAGTTCTTTTGAGGCTCAGCACCGCCGTGTGTGAGTTGTTGTGTTGGAAAATAAATTCCTCACCATGACGGCACGAGTAGGTGTGCGTTCCATAAATTCGTGCTACTGCAGTGATGCCGCGTGTGACCATTATGATTAACCTCATGATTTCGTACACAAACTTAGTGGAGCTAAACGGATTTGGGAACGGGTCAAGAACAAGTACTTCAAAGCGCTCAGTGACAAGGCTTTATTTCTCCACACCGTCTCTGTTGTACGGATGAAATCAACGGAATTTAGTTGATATTGTTTGAAGCGCACACCCGACCGCGCTGCGTTACGTTTGCAACATACGGCTCCATCAGCTGACAAATGTAACCGTCCATCGGATGAAAATCTGTACCTTTCGTACAGGAGATCAAAAGGGTTGAATCTATCGCTTAAAACTCTTCTCTCCGAAGGCTCCTCTCACCATCCGCACCAACGTCGACTGGATCCTCTAAGAATGGGCAGGCCATTTTCCAAGAGAACTGATTTGTCAGGAAGTGTTGCTTTTATACTCGTTGCTCTCTTATCCAGAACATAACCTGCTCTGGAGCAGGTTAGCCGTTCTGGATAAGTTGCCATGGTGATTCACCCCAGTAACAAGTGAACCAGCGTTGTAGGAGGGAAAACCCAGGGTTAACCCCGATGTTACCTCAATAAGAGAAAATCCAGCTTCGTGGTACAGGCCTCAGGTCAACATGAGGCCATGTCGGTTTGTTGATGCTTGTATTTGGGACAAAAATGATCACATAATCCCCGAAAAAGAGATTCTCGGAGCAAAGTTTACGGTCGAGAGCTCCGGGGAGAAGCTTCAATCCAGACCCGGCAGCTTGTAGTACAGTCCAGCGCGGTTCCAACAGGGAGCAGGCGAGGCAATCACAGCGTCGCACAGGAATCGCGTAGAATCGGCCCACTTAGCTCGGTTTTCCCCAAACATACTTCATTCAAGGCAACGTTTCGTGACATCATCAAAAGCCCATCAAAGCCAGCATTATCTCAAATGACATCATGGTCCATGTTGGACGCGCGCACCACCCCGAAGGGGGTTTTCGTCCGCTCAGTGAGCATTTTCGGTCAAGGGAGTTTTTGCCAGGCCCAAATCACGCGAGATATTAAGTCTTGAAAACTTCCGTTAGGACCTGACTGAGTGTGGCAGCCGGACGCCACACCAATCAGCTCTGCTCGGGAAGGGGCTCATTTGTGTTGACAACGAGAAGCGCTTTGTTTTGAATTGTCATTGAGAGCTTTATTTGTTTTGCGGCTCCGACAGCTTACAGGCAGATCCGACTGCGCGGCAGAGAGACTGCGGAAACTACACTCGCCTCCTGACGGCTGTGACCCAAAAAACACATTCGCCACCCTCCCCGCGACGCCACACCGGGACTCTAGGTGGCTCTTGCACAGGTGCATCATGAATTCTCGTAAAACTAGAACGTAAATAAAACCACTTTTGATCAGGGCGAAACCTAACAATGACACTGTGTACTGGTATTTATCCATGATCCCCTCATTTAGAGAGAATTGTCCCCTGCGAGTTGACCCCGGTGTTCAACATCCAATATTCATGCCAAGCATTTGAAAGGGATGAAATGCCCCCGTGGCCGCGCCGCTGCCATTTCAGTTTGTTCACCCTGTTTTACCCTGTTTGCCACGGTCCGCAAATCCAATGGCCGAAACCGACGTAGACAACCGCTGAGTCCGATTTTCAGGAGACTGACAGCGATGGGGCCAGCGCAGACAACTAATCCTCCATCCATGCGTGCCCCGGCCAGGCTCTTTTCACTGGACACACTGAAACTAAACCCCTCCACAATCCCTTTGAGCTCCCGGCTATAGATGAGCACTGGCAGGCGCGCCGCAATCAGCAGTTAGTGCCGCACAACATTGTTACAGTTTGCAACAAAAAGTGCTGGACCTGATATATACACACACGTAGATTGTTTTTGGGGTGTTTTGTTTTTGTTTGTTTGTTTTTTTAAACGCTCTGGATTGTGCAGCCATGACAGACAGCTTTGCCCTCCACCCCCCCCCCCCCACACACACACATCAAATGTGCACAAACAGGCCCCGAGTTAATTGGCTGTATAACTCACTCTCTCTGACTGACACACACACACACACACACACTTTCCTGTCTCTTTAATTTGGAATCGGAGCAGCGTGATTATTTCCACCCATACCTCTCATACCTTTCGGTGTCCCTCACTACACATACCTATGCAGTGACTGTACGAGAAGTAACGCTGTCATTCACCCGAGGGAAGCATTCCTCTGATGGCAGCTTCTTCAGAAGCGCCCCGAAAAAAAAACTCGGCTTTAAAAGTGATTTCTGGAATTTGAATACCTGCCACGTTTTTTTTTCAGTAATCAGGGGGAGAGGGAGAGAGGGGGGATTCAGAGCGCACGTGAGTTTTAATAAACAAAAAACTGCCATTCCTGGCTGGGTCAGTTCCTCAGCATCAGCCCCCACACTTTGGCACACGCGCAACTCTAAAGAGATACAGACAGCCGGGGCCGAATCAGCTGTTTCTCTGCCTACATGGTTGAAAAAGAAGAAGGCGAACAAAAAAACAAAAACAAAAAAAACCGAGATGTTACAGCGGCGATTTCGGACTGTGGCGTCAAGATGCGACGGAAGCGGCACGCAGCTGAGCGTGATTGCGCGTATTGAGCGTGCGCGCAGGGGAGCGCGGCGACCCGCCACCCATTGTTGAGCGGCGGCGCGGTGTCACGCAGCGGCAGTTTCAACGAAACTAGCTGGCGGTGGATAAATAAATGAGGTGGCGCGGGGAGTTGGGTGAAGGGCAGCTCGGCGGCGGCGGCGGTGTCGCTCGCGACAAACAAACGTTAAAATAAATTAAATAAACACTTGACGTACCTTTCATCCAGTCGACAACTTGCTTCGGCGTCCACTTGGTTATCGGCTCCATGGCTTCTTTAAAACGAGAGACGAGTGGGGGGAGAGAGAGAGAGAGAAAAAAAATGTGCCAAAGTTTGGCGGCACCGTTCGAGTAGATGTGGGGTGTATAAAACTGTCACATTATTGACGGCAGCTCCACTCTGTCTGTCTGGCTGTGTGTGTGTGAGTGTGTGTCCGTCCGTCCGTCCGCTGGTGCTCCCTCCCCGGACTCCTCACGCGCTTGACTGCGGGCTGGAGCGAAATCCCCAACAACTCCTGGGATCCGCGATGCCTTCGGGTGCCGCTGGGAATTTTGGCCATCGCCGCCACCACGGTTGGATGAGCTATAAACTATCCAGACAGCGACTGCGCGGAGTGAGACACCGCTCGCTTCTCAGGCACCTTTTTTTTCGATTAGCGTAATTTGTCAGTGATACCATACTCCATCAACAATATATTCATCCACAGAGTGTAAAATTTAAGATATGGAATGTGTAATTCGTTCGGATTAAACGTATTTAAGTTTTGTAAAAGCTCGTTTTTAATTGTTATCGTTGCTATTTCGGCTCGCAACTTTAAGAGTTTACGAGGCGCATTTGAACGCGGCGCGTGACGTAGGTAGTTTCTACTTTCACCGCACTCGTTCGAAACCGGAGGCGTGCTCAAGCAAAATAGTTGACGATTCTGATTTAAAAGGGCGAGTTTTGAATAAATTAGACCAAGACTCTCCACATAATTCAAACGTTTGACTAGAGCTACAATCAGAGTGGAAACCTGCACGGCAGCTGCCCGGTGTGCGTTAAGCATCGTGAATGATGGTCACGTGACCGTCCATGCCTCCGAGACGTGGCATTTCTAAATCAGCATGAAATCAGCTGAATTAGGTTCAGTCATATTTACAGTCACCAAGATATTGCGTTATGGAAGCAGCAGGTTTGCTTCCACTAAACAGAATGTGACTAACGACTGCCCTCTGTTGGTAGCCGGCAGATCGACAGTTCCCCTAAACCGTCGAGAGAGGATGAGGCCAATCTCAGGTCTTCGCATTGTGTTCAGTCTCATCAGTGAATTTAGAAAAAAAGATCCCACACACTCTTCTTATGTATTATCTTCATCGATCAGCTGTTCTGTCATTGTAATTAGTGAATGATTTGATCCAGATGCCTGTGCTCGTGACATCTATCGCACATCCTGGCAGAGGCATCCTCCGCTGTGGTTCTTCCTCAGATTTCATCCTCCTTTTCTCTCCCTTTGTTAAGAGGGTTTTTCTGGCTAGGTTTTTCCTTACTGGAATCGAGATTCTAAGCACAGAGGGCGCTGCTCGCCATACACACTGTAAAGCCCACGGAGGCAATGTCATTGGTGATTCTGGTCCCGACAAACAAAATTGACTTGACATAATGAAATTGGATTGTAGGCTGTGTCCAGTCAAAAGACATTAATGTCAAAATGGGGCGGCCGTAATGAAACAAAGTTGTGTTTTCGTTTCAACCTCAAAGAAACCTCTCTAGATCTTTTTTTTTTTTTTTTTTTTTTTTTTGCAAATGTGTTTGACTATAAGTTTGAAACGTCTGAACAAAACAGTATCTCATTTCTTTGGTCTTGGCTAATGTGAGTGGTGGGAGCAGCTGTACTGTGGGTTCACTTTGGTGCAACCAGGCGGGTGCAGGAGATGGTGAGAGAGCAGGACGCGCACGCCAGGTAGAATCTGTGATTAAACATGTTTTCAGGGAGTGTCGCATCAATGTAAAAAAAACAAAAAAACAAACAAACAAACAAACCATCAGGTAACTGTAACATAATTTGGTTTGGATCCAGTAATTTGGGGGCTTTCAAAACTTTATTTAACTTTCCAAGTTAGCCGGTCAAAGTTCACGACAGAAGATAACTCTCACAGATGCATTGTTGTCTAACAATTTGGAACACACCTTGCATGGGAGAGTCCCGGCTTCCCCGTCACAGCACTACTCTGCAGCTGCAAGCTGTTCTATACTCTCTACACTGTAATCAGCTGTAGATTAAAGCTTGGCTGTTATTAAAGCAGAGCACGCATCAATTTGCCTGCAGGCAAAAAAAAAAAAAAAATACCGGAATGTATAGTGCCCTGCTGCACACAAAAATCTGTTTTGCCACTTTTTCTCTTCTTGCTTGAACTTGCCGGCTTTGCTACTGTTTGGACTAAACCAAAATACAGTGCGAACATGAGTCCCATCTTCAGACTTAAATCACATTTATTTCTTCCACTTTCTCAGAGTAATTTTTGGTAGTGATTAAGGCAGGATTCCTGTGGTAGACTTTCATAAAAAAAAAAAAATAAAAAAAAACAACTACTCATTCAATTTAACACCTGCGGAACGGCGAGAACAATGAACTGATCAGGCCTGAAGGTGACTCGCGCACTGATGCAAGTTAGTGCAAGTTTTCCCGCTGTTTACAAGGCAGGCAACAAACACGAGGGCGTGTCTCTCTGGAGTTCGGGTGGGAATGAGGCGACGTAGCCCAATATTGTACGTACGTGAAGGCCCTCGTGCTTTTTAAGCCTCACGCAAGAGATTCGTCACTGCACATTGTTGCGCCGCGGACCAAAATATCTGACAATGAACTGAGGAGTCAGAGGCATGTTCGGTTCTCATGGGAGTGGGCTGGATTGACGGGGATTTGGATGGTGTGGAATTCAGGGGAGGTTCTCCCATGATAGGATTAAGTAAATCATGGGATTGTTGTCGAGGTGAGGTATGTGGTCCGCCGGGGAGGAAGAGAGGGCCCACGCTGTAGCGCGGAGAGGCCTAATGCCGTATTTGCAATTGTCTCCGATTAAGGCTTGAATTAGAGGCAAAGTTCCCCAAGCAAAAGGTCACCTTATATAACCAAACATCAGCGCACACTTCATCATCCCCCGCTCCCGAACACTGAAACAAAGACCCGTAAAGATAAGCAAACGCCGCGCGATCCCCAGCGTGGTCTGAATCGACACGTATCCCAGAACCAAAATACAGGAAGTCCAGTTTTGGCGTTGTGTATTATTCCGGGGGTCTACACTGAGATCAGGCTAATAATGTTGTATAAACAGAGGCAGGCACATGAAGCAGACCAGCGCAGGAAGTTATCCGCTTCGGTCTAAGATGTCTGGATACGAAGGGCTAAAGATGTTGTCTTAATACAAATAAATCCACTTCCTGCCTTTGACAGGTTTGCTCTATAAACACTGGGCAGATTTACAGTGGAGGAGGAAATGTCACATACCCTGTAGCTACAACACGCCATGTGACACAGGCCCGTGAATGTCGCCATAAGTCTGTTTTGTTTGCATTCACGTGGGTGGCTTTATGTCTACCATGAAACACAACAGGGCCGGGATTCTGAAATATGCTGAACCATGGAAGCAAGTATTTCGAAGCTTAAAATGAAATTATCATCTTTGGGCTTACAGTGTTTCTTTGGAAAAAAAAAAAAGTAGTAACAGCATTTTAAAGGCTCCCAATTCTTAATTTAATTTGGCTCTTGTGGTTCTGTCCTCTGTTCGAGCCGATTACTGATATTAGCATTAACACCATGACGCCTCTTCACATTCTCAAGGATGGCTTGTAAGCTAATGTCAAGAAGGTAACGCAGCAAAAATAACACGTGAGGGCCCGTATGGTGACTGTCTCAGTGGGGATACAGGTCTCAAAGAGGAGACCAAGCAAAGGAGTCTTCAAGTCTCTTACGGTTCCATTAGGGAAGAAAATACATTTCACGTGTACTCATATAAGCTACTATATAGACATCTAAATTGTGGGTTTAATTTTAATCTTACATTGCAATCATTCAGTCCAGAAATACATATTGTTTATTTAAATAGGGGGAAACGCACTAAAGGAATGTCGGTGAGGGGGCGTTAGGGGGCATTCTGTGGGTTCGAAGGGTTCGGAGAGCTGGCCGGTCTGGCGTTGAGGTACTCCAGAGTGAAAACCTGCAAGATCTTGTTGAGGTTCTGAATGGTGGCGCGATCCAGGTTCTGCTCGTTGTCGTCAAACGTGTGCCACACGAAGGGGAAGGGGGAGGGGATGAGGTGGAGGACACGGACACCTGAAAGGGAAACAAAAGGTTGATGCTCAACCAGCAAAAGCATCGGAGTGTGTGTAATCACATGTTGGGGTGTGTGTGTGTGTGTGTGTGTACCTCTCCTAAGAAATGGAATGTGATCATCTTGTATGTGTCCAACGGGTCGATCTGGCCAGAAATATTCCATGGCTTCGGGGTGATTTTCAAGCTGGTTCATGTAGTGTAGACGCGTTTCTGAAGGTAACGTGAGAGGAGACAAGGTAAGCAATTAATCTGGCAGTTTAGTTTAAACGCTGCTAAGTTATGCATATGAAGGACTAAATGATATTACAGTTTCGGGGGTAGGACGCCCAGAGTTATTATCATACGCTTAAATTTCTAACAGTGAATTCGCTTTCATCACAGCTTGGTTCAAGTGTTGCTGAAATCCCGGCCGATGCGCAGACGTTTGAGGCGCCATCTTATTCGACCTCAGCTCTGCTCTACTTCAGAACGTTGCAAGAAAACACAAAAATGCATAAATCTGCTTTGTCAAATATCTGAAACCCCTTTTAACTTTGGCGGGGAAACTGCGCGCGAATGTGGCGTGCTGACATATATTTACAAAGCCGACTTTGTATTCTGCGCGCTGCGCCTGAGGCCCTCAAGCTTTTCTGACCGTGAAAAGGCTCATGATGCCACGGGCCCGCAACCTCTGCCAAATCGCCAACAATGACAGCGGAGGCAGCTAAAGAAAAGGATCCATGTTTAATTTTGGTGAAACAAAGTTGAGCGTGATATCAGATATCAGCACACTTTCTTTTGAGAGCGCGCTTTGTTAACCCTCCGCCCCCACCCCACTCACCCGCACCCAGAGGAGCATGCCCCCCCCACCTTTCTGAGAACCACCGGGCCAAACAATACAACCTCATTGTTGCAAATAGCGTGAGAAATGCGATAACACTAATTTGACAGTCGGCACCGTTGCACTGTTGCACACAACTGCGTCCATGACTAATGTCTTAACGACTGGTGAGTGAACAGACTCATGGTTGATTTATGGACGCGTGAATCACAGCCGCCAGCGTAAAGAGCCCCACATCACAGCTACGACAGCGAAACGAGGGATTCACCGATGTTCTGCAGGTGGGTCAGCCAGTGCGTGGTGCTGGGGAACTGGTTTCCAACGCGCGGGCTGGGGGCTCCCAACAGGTCCATCAGCACGAGCAGATCCTGAGGGACGAGACAGACAGAGAGGGGGGGGGCGGTGAGGCTGCTGCTGGGCTCTGCCGTGCAACTTCCTGTGCACCCTCAGGAAAACAACTCCTGCAAGGAAACCTGTTCCCATGACAATCACACCCCGGAGTCCCCGTTTTAAGAAGTGGTCGCGACATCACATGTGCTCCACGATGCAGCACACTGACATCATGTGCCCCTGCGAGACACACAAAACACTCATCCGTCTGTTCCCATGCGCACACTCTAGGTTCTTTATGATGCACTTTGCTTTATCTCGCTCTGTCCATACAGGAATGTCTCCATTTGGTGATAAGAAGTTGCGCTATCTCGCCACAGCTAAGACACAGAAACAAATACCAGTTAATGCCATGTCCCGTATAATAAATTATGTTTGATAAAGATAACACGAGATAATAAAGTGCATGCCTTTCTCGAATGCACACGGTTCGAGACGTGCACCACCCTTGCTAATGTGCATATTTGGGCAACGTGTGTCAGAGGAGATCGCCTAAGAGGATTGCCTTGATGTTGTTGTTGTTGTGGACTAACAAGGGGATGATCTTGAGATTATGCTAATTGGGTGGAGGGGTTTACAGAGAGCAGTTTGAGTGGTCTTCGGGCTTACTATTCCGTGCAGTAGATTGGTGTCAGTGGCTCCCGGAGGATGCGGGGTGGTCGCCATCTTCTGGGCCAGGTGCCGAGAGCCGTACAGGGAGTCTGTGGGGGTCCAGTGGACCAAAGCTTCCTCTCCATCGAAGAAAATTAACTGCAGGGTCAGGCTGGGGTTGGAGCGCTATAGGGGAGGCAGCAACAGCAGGCAAAGACATCGGGATGAGACTGTAGCCAGCTTGCATTTGAACGGCTTTGCTGCCCCCTTGTGGTCTTGAGAAGGCAGATAGGGAAAAAAGATAGTCGTGTCTTGTCATGATTTAGTTTTGTTAAACTCTGCCAGACAGCATGCTCCTATATGCGCCGAATATAATAGTCTGCCTCGCAATTTATATTCAGTGTGGATCTTGTTCCCATAGTGACCTTTGTGACAGACCGCTGAATCAGATAAACACATCCCCTGGCTGCCCCCCCCCTCTCCTCATCCACCCGTCACGGAACCTGTCAGTGTCCATGATGGGGGGCCTGAAGAGGAAAAGGGCAAAGGAGGAGCAGGCTACATGAATGCTAAGTGTGTTCTTTATGCATCAACGGTGTTGGTGGGACATGCTAATTTCTATAAGTGTGTTTACATGGATGGAAAAGATTATGGATGTCAAATCTATATGTTATCTTTGATTTAAAAAATATGTTGAAGATTTACTTCACACTAACAAAGCAACAAGCCAGTTTTCTTAAACTTAGAAAGATCCCCAATCAAATGAATGACTGGAGCTTCATGTAAAAAAAAAAAATGTTTTTGCCGTATTTGTTGTCCATAAACCAATAACACACACCAACAAGCCAAACCATTTAACTATGAACATGGGTAACGTACTTTACGCCATCCTCCCTTAAACACTTGCTACAACAGCAACACTGTTTGCTAAAAGAAGCAGGGCCACGCTGTTTAAGGGAATCACGTTTACTATGTCATGATCCAGATTAAAGATTTACAAGTCATGGCTTAAGGGGATTGGATAGACAATGAGAACAATATCACACAATGTAAAAGCTTTTCCTTTCATAAATGTTGTGTCTCTATCTCGCAGCACTCATAGAAACATTATATAAACCTTTTCTTGTACGTTGGTGAAATATCTACTCTGATAATCCAGCTGCAAAATTTGAGAATTTTTGTCTCTCGTGTTTGGGTTTATTTCCGGAGCCAAGTGTGGTTGGTGGTCCTGTTGTTTGCCTGCGCTTCTCCCACAAAACATAATAATGCATGGCGGAATATCATCGCAAAGCATTTTGAACATGACCTCGGGGGTCTCAACCGCATTCTAGCCCCACTGACCTTATGGCTTTTCAGCTCTTCATCGAGGGCTCGCGCCAGCTCCAGCATCATGGCGCAGGGCACCGCCGAATCGGTGGCGCCCTGGAACTCCCTCCCGTGCCACTGCTGCGGGTAGTACTTGGAGTCGTGGTGACACGCCAGCACCAGGCGGCGCCTGGCTGACGGGTTGAGGGTGGCGATGAGGTTGGTGAAGGGCAGGGGGCCGTACGGCGTCTGGGACACAAACCTGTCCTCTGTCACCTCCCAGCCGGCTCCCAGCGAACTCAGGGTTGTTTTAATATGCTGAGGGAAACACACACACACACACACACACGTTAGTGAGTATTCAGTTTGCGGCTCACCATATCACAACCTTAACTGCCTGATCTAAAATCACGTAAACTGTGAGGAAATGGTGTGTTAATGACCTGTTGCTTGCTCGCACTTGAGGCACAGAAAAAAAAAAAGAAAGCATTTAGTGCTCACTCCCTGAGCTGGATGTGTTACAGTGCAACCTGCTTGTGACGGGACATAAAATGAATGCAAAGCGGTGTGATATCAGATGCTCATTTGTTCCTCTGACCGAGCTATGGAGTGTGTCATCTGTGTTTGTGCATCTGGACTGTGCGGGGTGCTCGTCATGATTTGCTATATTTGCTATATGCAGGCTCACCTCCTGCACGGCCTGGCTGCCCGCTGAGCCTGGATACCTGGTGACGAGCAGCGGCCTCAGGTCCCTCTGCCACATCTGCTCCAGGTCGGTGTGTGACAGGGCGGTCTGGATCTCATCGGGTGTGAGCGTGACAGCTTGGTGATGGAGCTGAAGAAAAACCCGAGGGGAAACACGGGAGGGAGAGTGTCAGTGTATTTACGCTCGATTGTTTTATTATTTGTGTGCGGAGCCGTCGGATCTGAGGCACCTATAAAAAAACGCTGGTTGTTTGTTTGACTGACTGCCAGGAAATATGTGTGCATAGAGGAACTACGAGATTAAGCTATTGCAGTTTAATGATGAGGCTTGTGGACACGAGCAGGAAAAAAAAAACTCTACTATTGAGCAATTACATTAAGCAACAATAGGGATGACACACAGACCGACTGATGGTCTGCAATGATTCACCAGGCCAGCGTCCAGCAGGATATCCGACATCAATGTTTCAGATATCTTTTTGACAAATGAGGGGAAATTTTTTTACCTTAATGATGTTTTCACTGTCAAATACTGTCAAATCTCATACGCAACACTGTCATTCTCTAAAAAAAACCTGTACTGAATGTTAATAAAGTTCACTGTCACGCTGCCGGAGAGAGCAGCACAAGGGCCAATTAGTGAGCGGATATTGAATGAATCGAGTCAGACGAGGCTGGAGCGAAGGGCGGCTCTACTCAATAGAGAGGCGGTGGGGGGGTTGGTGGAGTGAG
>CAAKHG010028715.1:4547-14601 GCA_901007715.1 Dactylopterus volitans
TTTTAAGACATTAATTTAAAAGCAGTGTGTGTGTGTGTGTGGGGGGGGGGGGGGGGGGGTACTGTAAGCAAAGCTGTTTTTGCAACAGACACCTTTGAACTGGAATTTTCTAAAATGTCTTAGAACTTGCAGGTGTGATCAGTGAATGCAAGCAGCATCGCATGGATCACATGGATGGATGCACATACGGAAGGAGTGGTAGCCACTTGCAGGAGTACTAGACACTTCCACAGGTATGTTATTTCCTCCTCCGTTTAAAAATAATTTCAGGGGGCACTTCTGAGCCCCCTTGCCACAGCCAGAGGCCAAGAACAATATCAGAAAGTAAAATCTATCCCCTTTCTGAAATATGTGCCAAGTTTCATGAGTTTTTGAACGTCATTATACCCCAAAAAAAAACAAAAACAAAACAAAACTGAGTTTTACAACAATAATCACCATGGCAACAGCATTTGAGGAAAACTTAAAAGTTCACAATTTAGCATTGTCAAGCTCTTACAACTTTTCTGACCAAATTTGAGGTGGGTGTGGTTTACTCTGCCATTCTGGTCCTTGGGCCCCCACACCCTACAGTTTTAATGGTTCCTTGCTCCCACACACATGATTCAAATGATCAGATCATCATCATTGTCTGTAGAATCCTGTGTACCAGAAGTTTGTTATGAATATGGGGCCCTTATAATCACCTGTTGCGGTGCTTTACAATTCAAAAACCAAGACCTTCTCGAAGCGAGGACTCCAAAGACACGCGCAGGACTCCCAAGACACTTGAGAAATTTAGAGAAGATCCGACCTTGAAGAATTGCAGCAGTTCAATTTTTCATGATGACACCTTGTAATTTGCAACAGTGCCAGGGTGACACCATTTAATGAAAAGTCACCATCTTCACAATAAAGCATTATCAGTATTTCAAGGTTTTTCATACCTCATCTGATATGGGTTTGGTAAACTTGCTAGCTGGAAAAGTTCCTAACTATAAATGACCTTAAATGGCATTTTGTTTCACGATTTACAACTTAACACAGTGCTGCGAAATCCAAACGACAAATACCATGGCTCGCTGACATTACAAATATTTACAGACGAGGCATCAGACTACAATTGAATAAACACAAATAATCTACAAAATGCACAGTTACTATTGTATATAAGCCATCATGAGCCCTTGTACCAAAAACAAAAAGCTGGAAACGCTTAGAGTGGGAGTTCTCTGGGCAGAATAACCAACAACAATAATTATCTTTACAAAGTGAGTGGATCACACTCAATAGGAGACTGTGCTAACTGTTCTCAGAAAAAATCTGTTTACGTTGTCCTTGCAGCCACAATTATTACTCTGCATGATTTGTCAGAATGAAGGAATATTTGTCTTCTGTCACACAAAATGCACACATTTAGTTCCACCTCCCGACCCCCCAAAGTGACAGGAGTCACACCCAATTGCCCAATAAGCTCCATTATTATTTTTGTGACTATATATATATATATTTATATGTATATCATGAGCCACTGTTTGACTGACATATCTGTGTTCGACTATCTCATGTTCGCTGAAACAAAAGCACGGGTTAAATTGTGGATTGACAGAAATGTCAGTCAAGTGTTTGGTGAAAACCACTAACACTACAGAAGCAGTCAACAGATCTGAATCAGCTGCGATTGCTCAACTGTAGGAAGAGGTTGCCATGGTGACTCATGGAGCCATGGAGTTTCTACTGAGTAAGACAAGAGTTCAACAAAGAGGCACATCTCAAACTCTGGCATTTACACAAAGACAGTTTTCATAACAGTTTTTATTTGTTAAGTGGCAGGAGGCCAAACCAAATGCGGTGATATGAATTATCTATTTGTGACATCAAACATGTGGGAAATACAGCAATTTTAAAATGTCCTCTTAGTTTCAGTCTGGATAATTTTCAACTGTACCTTCATGTGGTCAAGCACTATCGAATTGCAATCTGATCACCCAGAACAGATTTTAATGCCATGTACAATAATAGTTTACAAAACATATAATGCTGGAAAAAAAAATTGAAAGTAGCTGCTAAAAACAGAGAATTATTTTGAAAATAAGTCAGGTTCAATTAATCAAATTTGTGTCAAAGTAAATGTCAAAGCAAATTTCCATGTATGCTTTAAAAAAAAAAATCATTTTAGCATTTATTCAAACTCTAAATGGTTTCCTACCAGAAAAAAGTATGATGTCAATAAATCAGGGGTCGGAAATTGTTACACTGAGCTGGATTCACAACCTACCTTTCCACTGTTGGTTCCAGCACTTTGCATTGTGGGATTCAGTAGGCCAGACAGACTGGTCAGATACATCCTGTGTTTTTTCCCCTCAAACAACGATGGCATCCAAATATTTTTGGCATAATACAGATTTTTATTTTGTTTGCATAACATGGCCTTATGTTGCTGAAACCCAAGCCATTCACAATCGCAATTGAAACCCACATAGAGTGATGAATATATAAAAGAAGAAAAAACTAACTGTAGTAGTATTATAGATATTTCTCTCAGAACAATATAAAATAGCCTGTCTAAATGACAGGGAATTTCATATCCGGTGAAATATGTCGGAAGAGGTTGGCAAGGTACTTTTGACCAATCAGCAACTATCTGACTGCATCTAGTCCCGCCCTCCGGTTCCCGCCAGGTGAGAGCGGTATATATTATTTTTTTTTCTCCTTCCGGTCTGTTTGGCGCGGTTGCGTTGGCGTCCTGCCGGACGGTGGAGACCAGGGAGACCGTCGCTAAACGCTCTGAAAAGTTTAGGAAAGTTGAGGAAAGTACACGTTAAACCCGGTGGCACCGAAGTCCGCGTTGAGTTATCGAAGCGCCAGTGGTGTGTCGTTCGGGAGAAAAGGGTGTATTCGCGGAGTCGCTAGCTGCAATGCTAGTAGCTTCAGTGACTAGCCGTTAGCCCCGACGGCGGCAGGTCCACTTGATGGCTAACGCTTCATGGCGCCAAGGAGGAAGGTAAGCAGTGCAACTAAGAACTTATCTCAAACATTGCAATTCATTTAATGGCGAAATGTAACTGGTGTGATTGGCATGGCGCAAGTAAGCATTGTGTTGCGTTTGTTTTATCTTTTGGTTTGCAGAGACTTTGAGGAGCGCCGTCGATTCTCTGCGAGTGCGTCGGTCGGTGAGCAAACAATTCACTTTTTTTTTTATAAATGTGAGATTTCGTGCAGTTTATAAGCCATAGGGCAATTTCGATGCTCTTTATTGCTTAATGTAGACTGCGAAAGGATGGCTTTTTTCTGATGAGCTTGTGGTTTATATTTTTGGTTAACCAATGGGTAAATGAGAATTTATTCCGCTCTTATATGTTTACTGAACTTAATGTGCATCCAATCTGTGGAATTGAATGTTAAAAGGTTAAATGCGCAAAACTGACGACCTGTCAGCAGGCAGCGTCAGAGAAACATGGGCTGTTTTTATGGTTTTGTGTGCTTTTACTCTGTGCTTACCCTGGATTGGGATCTTCCCTCTATTATGGATGGTGAGCCTTCCCATCTGGATATAGAGAGAGGAGTGTACTAACGCAAGATAAAACTGTGGTCACTGGACGCGTCTCGTTTCTACTGCACTCAGCGGTGTGGATGGAACTGCAGCGCTGCAACACACTCACGCTCAGCCCATCATTCTCATTCCCCCTTATAAACAATTTTCCCTTTATAAACAATTTTCCCTCAAATGTACACACACACACAAAATCACCTCGCACTCTGGACCCACACTTATCTCAACTTTATTTATTTATTTTACTTCTGGACTGAATTAAGAGAGATTTACTTATCATTCCCTGGAACTGTGAACTTGTAAGCAAAACTGTGATTGTGGTGAGTCATTTTTTTTGGGGGGTATTTGATCTGATCGGAAAGAAACCTTGAATGTCATTTGCCACAGTTCAGGTTAAAGGGTGAACCTGAAATAAATACTTGACGGTGAGCTTGAATTTGAAACATTGTCAATGTGTTTTATGATTGAACACTGCTGTGTTTTCGTTGGTACCGGTATTTTGTTTTTTGTTTATGCTAAGAAGCTGGCATACTTTGAAAATGTAACCTTTTGACTTTGAGTCTCATTCAAACATTTCACTTTGCTCCAGCAGCCGAACCTACTGGTCCATTACATAATATAATTGTTCATAACTTATTAGTCTCTTGTACGAGTGTTGCACAATCAACAGCTGATTGGATGGTGTCTCGGATTCAACCGAGGGACCCGCGGACGCGCTGGTCGTTCTTGCTCTCTGTCTGTGGCTCTTTTTCTCTGTGCAACAGCCTGACGCGAAAAAGTTCAAGACGACTTGTTCTGAAAACGTAACAAAGTGTTTAAATGCATTGAACTGCTGCAGGCAGGTGACTGTGCCAAACAGGCAGCCAAACACGGAGAGCACCAGTGAGAAGCTGTGGCACGTTGGTGGGGATTTGGTTCCGTGCAAAATGTTTATTCTGGCTGTCTGAACTTAAGGATTGTATCCCTCAAATGCTCACGTCAAAGATGGTGGCCAAAATGAAGCTTGGTTCCATTTTGGATTTATCTGAAGCTCAGGCAACAATATCCTCACTTGTTTTTCCCCCCTTTGATTCTGGAAGGATGCATTGTGTCACATGGTGTTGCGTTGTACCAACCAAAGCAGTGTGTATTTATAATATGCATCTCGCATATTGAAATAACATTTCAGGTTTTTTTTTTTATTATTTCTTCATCCAAGTACTGAAGGTTTCCAAACTTTGACAACTGAAACTGACCTTATGGAATCCACCATGAAGAAGATGTTGCCTATCATGCTTTTGGTGAAGCTTTAGGAATACACTTTCCAATGTTTAGTTAACAGTAATTGTTGCAGAATGAAGTAAGCAAGCCAAATAGCTTTACAAAGAAACATTAACCCCAAAAGTCTGGCTTGTTATCAAGGTGTTTACATAATCAGAATAGATTAAAAAAAGCCAACATTTCCTTGCCAACGAGTATTGACTCGCAAGTCTGATGAATCAGTATTTTGGCAACCAAAACCAAGAATTCAGGGTGTCTAGGTCTTAAAAGTAATGCCTTTTCACAGTAGATCACTCTATAACAACACAAAGGTCACTTTATTATTGTGATGCTACACAAGCTTTAGCTTTTGTTAATGTTTGACATGTAAGGTTAGTGAATGTCACACTGGTTAGGCTGTCAAACTAAATATATTGTTCGAACCCCCCCCCCCCAATGGTTGCTAACAAATTTATCGTGGAAAGAAATTGTAAATGAGAACTGGGGCTTGTGCTGCAGTGACACTTGCACTTTGTGAACTCCTGTGATATTTTGGCAAAAGACCCCATCTATTTAATGAGACTCAGCTTAAAGCCCGGCGTGTGCCCATTGGCCACTACTTGACTATTGAGCCAGACATAAATACAGCTGCAGCTGCAGGAGTTGAAATGGTCACATCATGGCCACATGTACTGTTTTAATAACCTCACCCACAGTCAGGCATGGGCATGCGTGCTCCTGCTGCGGTCGTAACATGTGGCTGTAGCTACTGTGTAAACTCAGCCGTCAGTCACCGGCTCAACGCCGTTTTTTGAAGTTCCTTTTCGTGTCCACTTTTTTACAGAGAGCCATGCATGAAGGGAGAAACACTTTTGTCAGTGGGTTTTGAGGTCTGTTCAATTTCAGCTCCAAAATGTCACCTTGCTTTGGACCAGAAGAGCTCACTGTATTTACATTATGGATTTTATCACTGGGGCTTATTGAAGACCAAAGTAGGAAATTATGCTAGTGTGAAACTAGTCTAAAATGGTGGCACAAAGTGAGTGCACTTAAAAAGGGCCAGCTGCTGCCTGCCACCTCACATGTTGTGTCCCTCAAACTCTGCATATCAAGGAAATTCATATTCACTCAACAGAGTCTTGTCCAACAATGTAGCGCATCCTCATACGGCCGAATTGGAGGACTGACTGGTGCGTTACTTGCAGGCCGCTGGCCACCATTTAAGCCTGTTAATCAGTGTAGCCAGGTTGACTCTATCAACTATGAATTCTGGGAATACTGTGACACCACATAATCTCGCTCAATTGGTCATCATTGGGACACACCGCACTTGTGACGCTGTTGTCCATGTCTTACACTATGGTACTGCTATTGCATATATTCATAATAATCGCCATGATTTTCATTGAAATGAGTGTAAAGTCACTATCTTCAAATGCGGTAATACATTTGTGAATGAGTCACGGCCATGAAAGTCGTGAAAGCCCTTGCATTTGTACAGACTGAATGCGCTGGGTGTCGTTAACCAGAAAATGCGGTATTACATTACTGCAATTGTAAAATGAGAATTCCCAACCGCTGCAGCTTCGCAATAAAAACATTTGATGTCTTTCTGGTCAACGAGTCAGAGGAAATGTATTTTGTTTGTGAGCTACTTTAGCTGAGGGTGGTCAAAAATGCAAATAAAGACTGGTGATTTATTGCCTTTTTTCGTTTTCTTTTTTTTTTTTTTTTGGACAGTGGATTCATGCAACACGAAGGAGCCGCTATAGTGTGTGAGTCGGTGCAGTGTATGTGTAGTTAAATAAAGAGCTGCAGGCAACAGGCTGCTACTTCTTAGCAATGCAAGAACTCCTCCTTCGGTGCTTTAGCAGACTCGGGTCCAGTGCTGCAATCAGATAGCTAATTGTCCTCCGAATTTGTTATTTAAATGCAGTATTAAGCTGCATTTGCTGCTCGCCTCGGTAACCGTGGCTGTCGCCAAGTCAGCCAGGACTGAATCATAAAGCTTGCAAGACTAAGGTACACACATCCGTACAATATTCACACTCACCGGACATGAATTGGTGCCATCGACCACTGTTGGTGTTGTTTTCAATGTTACTTTAAACAAGGGCATTTGTATTTGCAATTGTTTGTTCTTTGCTGTCAGATTTATTGAATTTAATTACAGCGTGAAATAAGATTTTGTTGTGTGCAAAACCTCAAGTATAATACGTTTTGTATGGAAAAATCTCATGCAGTTTAATAAATGCAGTGGAGCAAAAAACTTGTTTGTTGGCCTTGAATTTTACCTTAGAATTTTACCCATGTGAATGTATTTTGCCACTATTCCACTATTTCTCTTCTATTCTCTTTGCAAGTTGGCTGTTTACCGATAGAAATGTAGTCTTTAAAAAAACCTAAGCAAATGAGAGCTTGTTTAACAATATAAATGACGCCATTTAGCTCCACATGAGTGAGTAAAATGGTGAAGCTGACAATTAATTGAAGTATTATTTTGTATTGAGCAACTCATAAACACACAAAGGTCAAAAACCGTGTGGTTCCACTAATAAAACTCTTGAATGTAATTATTTCCGTTTCATTCATGCCCTGCTTTTAAATACTTTTATGCTTTGATTATTCAGGTTCAATCTGAAAGGTCACCATCAGCGCAAAAGACAGAATCTTGACAGGCTGTAATTTCTTAAGTGCCTCAAATCAGATAAGTCCCAGTTGTTCCTATACAAGGTGGAGAGAAAAAGTTAAAAATGTAAAAGTGCACATGAATTCATAAACCTCTTGAAACATGATTATTGTTGGAAATGTAGACACTAACAACATCTGTCATGGCTCTTGAATAATTCAATGATAATGCTCCACTTTTGGGGATCCAAGATTATATATATATATATATATATATATATATATATATATATATATATATATATATATATATATATATATATATATATATATATATATATATATATATGAAATAAATCTCTTGGGGATGGGGCTCATTAGGGCGTTACACCAGAGATTGAGCCACAACCTATTGACTGATTTATGCTGGCAGGTGTTTTATAGAAATAAATAAAGGGATCCTGAAAGAAAATTGTTGACTTTTCATCCAGATCAACACGGCATGTGAAATGATGAAATATAATCCCAGTTCATTCTAACTTTAACGTTGACGGTTGTAAGTGTGTAGCCTGTTAGCAACTTCCGGTGGGATTCAGAATTAAACCACCGCCATGTGTTGCCTTTATAATCCGAGCCACACTTGTATAATTTCCAATAAGAGGTAAGTTGAATTTCATTGAGAAGAACCCCAAATTTAGAGAGCACATTTAGAATGGGATCAATAGCAGGCAGGTCACGGTACACAAAATTGGCTCGTTTAATTGTGACTATTTCAAAATAACTAATATACTGTTAACATGCAGCTTGCTGTTTAACATACACTCCAAGTGTAAACATTAAGACATTTTTTCAGACTTCCTTTTTCCCCTGTTAAGCGTTTTTAGTTTAGTTTTTCCCCCGCCCTCTTTCAAATGGGCAATGTAATGTTTTTTTTTTTTTTTGTGGGCCATGTAAATAAAATTTACTTGACATTTCACCAGAGACCCCTGTCCCACCTCATCTCTGCCCTTTAAATAGCCTGAAATAATATGATACGGCCAGATATACTTAAGTATTTATTTCAAATTTATTTCCGAAAACCTCCCTGAACATAATGTGGAACAAATTTTGTCTGGAAGGTTTCAAGACACGGCTACTACCTTAACCCGAGCAAGTAAAGGGCCAATGGAAAAACTAGTCGTTAAACCAATAAAAGCAATTTCCAAAAATAATTGAGAACACGTTTCAATACATATGCATGAAAAAAGGATTTTCCATGCGACCGACTCGTGTGCGCGTGTAATTGATTGAGGGGATGACCCGCTATATTAAATGTTATTTGAGAACCATCAAAACGCGCGAAAAATTGCAAATTGCCCAGCTTGTATCTGAATTAATACCTCATTCATCATGATTATGGGTTGATAAGTTAATTTAACCATTTCGTTCTGTCTTAATGAGCTATAGTCGAATTAATGTCATGTAATATATGAAAGTAACATTTGAATAGAGGCAATGATTTGAGACAAACAGAGCAGAAACTACTTTAGAAGCATAATGGTGGCATAAATCTCATCAAGCCGCAGTTCACCAGGCGGCTTTGCCTCGCATTTTGCAATTTTGAAGGAGAAAAAAAAAAGGAATCAAACAATTAGCCTCGATTTTTAGGCGTATAGCTGATGCCATTTGATTGGGTTTTGTTTTGATGTAACAGCTGTTGGACGTACGCGCGCGCGCGGGGGCGGGGGGGGCGCCGGATTCGAACGTGAGGAAAGCGCGCGGGCGGCGTCATGGCAACAGTTTAGCTATCACGGGCTCGGGGTGAAAGTTTATGCGTTAGAAAAATAATCAAAGGAACAAAAGCTGAGCTTACACGTGTTACCTTTTCGTTTCAAGCGCGTTTTTTTTTCTTTCTCTCTTCTTTTTTTTTTTATTTTATTGGCTGAGCGCAGACCTCGCCGAGCTGCCAGTCCTTCATCTGGCGCTCGAGCGTTTGACCATAAGGGGTCTGCTCCGTCTACGAGTTCCACCTTAAATGTGTTTTGGCCCCGCTTGCTCCCTGTAGTTTAGGGTTTTTTGTCCTCCCGCAGCAGCTGTCACCCTGCATTACTCGCAGTCAGCTAAATGAAACATTATTCTAAACATATGCATCGTAATCAGTCCGGTCACACTTACAAGAACACGCGTTAATAAGGCAATCAATCACTCTGGAACAAGCAAGTTGTTCCGTAACAGCTCATAAACAGTGTGTAATGAAGAATTGGAGGTTAGCATGACACGGCGCTGATCAGATAATCAATGTCAAAGATGCGATGAATGTCAGTAAACGCAGTTTTCATGTCGTTTCTATAAAATCCTCAATTTACAACAAGCAGTTCAATTACCCTGAAAATACAGTCAATTAAACGGGGGTGATTGGACAGTAGGGGCAGGATCATCGATCTTTGCATTTCTATCTCGCGGCTGGACGTTTAATTTGGTTTTTCTATTAGCACCAAAATAAAGAAAATATAAAATATATTAAACAACCCAAAGATTTATTCTCTTGTCAAAAACCGTTCAGTTAATGTGACAGACAGTCTTCGGCATTATGATGAAATTTTTTTTTTCCTTTTTTCATGCACCCCCCCCCCCCCCCCCCCCCCCCCCCCCCCCCCCCCCCCCCCCCCCCCCCCC
>CAAKHG010028728.1:0-11643 GCA_901007715.1 Dactylopterus volitans
AAGCAGTTTGTCCGGGATCTGCTCTGGCATGAGATACTTGAAGAAGCAGCAGGTTACTGGAGCGAGCTGAGAGTGGACAAGAGCTCCAGTGTAACAAGGATGTGATATGATGGCGGCTCTCCAGTTAGGCCCTAAATGTTGTTTCGCCTGTCTGTCAGAGAAAGCCAACCAATCTTGCTGTACATAATGCAATGGTGAGTGTTGTAGCCGTCACCAGTAACAAACCTCAGTGCTGGGTGATAAACAGAGTCTAATGGTTTAAGCACGGTGGCAGCAGAATGCAGACAATTTACACTAAAGCTGGGATTTGGGCTGCGTCTACCAGCTTCGGGTGTGCGCAGTCAAATGCAGGTAAACAACTGAGAAATGGGCAAATTAAACATAACCAACTTATAAAATCCAAAACTTAATTTCACTAGCATAGATGACATGCTGGGGAATATAAGCCTCTTATCCACAACACCGGCGTCTTGACAGAGCTCCAGCCAGCTGCACGCACTTTTCCTGCTGAGGAACTGTAATGAGTAATAATGTTTTATTAGTTTCAGGCGACACTCACGGCCACGAGTCTAAATACACTATTTTCAACTGAGAACCATCAAGTTCTGACACACATATACTTCCGAAGTCAGTTTAAAGTATTGGCAGTGAAATAAGCAATCTGCAGTGCTACATGACACCTCAGCTGCTCACACCAAAGCTCCCATTTGTATAAGTGGCTTAGCAGTTTATTTTTAAGTTTTGCATGTGAGAAATTAATTGGATTTGTGTGTTATGACATCTACATAACCCGCATCATCAGTGTACTTGTTTAACTGTGAGAAAGCATGAAAAATTGAGAGCCATTGTCTCGGGCTCCAACAATAGCACTGTCAGAATTGCGGTGCAGAAGATATATTCCGATACTCGGCGCTGCTGCCATGACATGCTTCATTGTGACGAAAGAGAGCAAGACAAAATATTTGAGCGTTTGTCCATGGACTGCAGTACTCGGTATCTTCTCAAACCCAGCCTTGCCGCTCAGCCACTGTGATGCACTTTAATCACTCTGAATTTGACATTGTTGTTTCGATTTATGCTAAAAGTTTTCAAGCCACTCCAATCAATCCAATCAAAATCAACTTTTAATCGATCCCCCTCCTCCTTCCTTTCTCCCTACCTCCCTCCACAAGCAAAAAACAGAAAAAGCAATCGGGATGGCTGTCTGAACAACCAAGTAAAGTATGAAATGTTTCGTGTGACAACGGTTTGAATTTACAATGAGGGACCACAGAGAAATTGAGGGGAAACAGACACCTGTCATCTCTGGTGCATCACACTCAGCTGCTTCAACGCTGAGTGACAGCCATTCAACATCTGTTGCAGCTCATCTGTTGTCGCTGCTAACTATGAAACAGCAAAGGCCCTGTGATATGATATTATCATGATAATTGTGCCACAATTGCAATTGCCGTTGTGTGACATGCCAAGTATGGGACTGATTTGGGGATTTATTATTTCAATTGCAAATAATGTCTCCATGATAAAACTTTGCCAACATCCATATTTATCTGATAAGGTGTAATTGTCTGGTCTGGTCTTACTTCAATCATTTTAATTTCAGTTAAACTCCAAAAACAAAGCTTTTCCCCAAAAGCTTTGTTTTCGGGGTGAAAGATGCTGTTTTAGTATGAAACGGGGCAGAGCAGGTGTGCTTAGAAGTTTTGCTGTTGCGGTGTCAACAGACTATCTTCACACCCGTTATTTTACTGGAGCTGCACAGCCAGCAGAGGAGCTGCAAGCTGACAAATGAGGGAGGACGACACAGCATGAGGTCATGGCGAGGTAGCATGGTACCTCTCGCTGGGTAAATAAATAAGCCATGATGCTGTCAGCAGTGCCGAATATTCATCACAATAATAGCCACCTTGGGGTTGGTTAAATGTTCCAAGGAAACATCAAGGTCAGGCTGTGGGCCCTAATAACATAATAACCTGCAGAAAATGTCTGATTTGCTTCTCCATGTGCTGAAGAAACCTATAAGAAGCAGTGGAGAAGAAACATCTTACAATTACACCAATAATTAATACCTTAATTCATCAGCAGCATTATCAGCAGCATCTCCTTGAACTTTTAATCTCTGTAGCATTGTTTACGTGTACAAAATTTTAGTCACAGCCAATAATCCAAAACTAATGTGTCATTGGAATTATTGATCCTATCTCTGCCTCGTTCCCCGCGTTGCATCTCACAAATCAACTATGGGTATTCAGATATTCATATTGCTCCTGTCACACAAATTGTTATCATTCAGGATTCAAAAGAATATGTAAAATGGTTTCCTTTCTTCTCGTGTGCCCCACTCTTTGAACAGCCCACAGAAACTGGTGAAGGATGGGAGTCATTTAGATTATTGAAGTTGATATGGACCGGAAGCAAAGTTAGAGTATACTACAGGGATATTATTCATCAGAGGCATTGTCTTGGTGATGCTGTGCAGATGATTGTTTCTCATACACTATGTATGTCTATGCAGTTTGCATTTAGTTGTGAAGCGTAGGATCTGCGTGGAAACTCTTTTGTAAAATTATGTAATGCACACATTCTACGTATAACAATCAGCCAAAGAAAAAAGACACAAATATGTTTTGAAGAGAACTGGAAATTTTCAGAGAATTAGAATAAGGTTGAACTGAATATTGTCCGTCAGTGTGGGCACCTTTCTGGAATCTGAATTATATTTGGTGCAAGAGATGGTCTCACACCTGAGTCCAGGTTTGGGTTACAGAGCAAGGGCACTCTTAATACATTGAGTAATACATTGAGCATGTTCCCATAGTGTTATGAATGAAAGTAATTGCATTGAACCTCCTTCCCACCTTGCCTCTCTCTTAAATTTTATACAAATGAAAATTCCATGATGACACTCTAACCTTGTGCATTATTCAAGTGTGCAGTATACCTACTATTTTATACACAATATAGCCTAGAGCCCAGGTTTTTAGCACATGCAGAGACCTCTGCGAGGCTCTGGAGATTTGAGCTGGGGATTTATTACCCTTCAGACACCCTTTTGGCTTATTGAAAAATACCTCCGTTGGATTAAATGCTAGAGACTAAAGCACTCACATTTTGTAAGGAAACTAAATTAACCCGTGTACCCCAAAGCTCTCTTCTTCTACCGCACACTCAAAGCTAAAAAGTGCACAACACATAATGCTAACGTCGATGATACAGATAGAGAGCAGAGCCGCTTTGAAACCACCCACACAAACATATCAACTGCTCTTTTATACATTCCTATGGAACGTAACTATAAGAATACAATTTGCATAATGAATGTACCAAACACTATAAAGCAATCACTACTAAAGGAAGTGCCATTTAACTTATAGTATGACTACCTGGCTCAACAAGAAGTGCAGCAACATGGCACCAATTAGCCTTTTTGAATTCATTTTGTCGACGTTATTATATAAAGGCAGAGTGTCTAACACAATGTCATTGTTGTAGTTTAGGTACCTCTCATCTCTGTTTACGCGAAACATCAAGACATTTTAAATTAAGCAATTGTTAACACTTATTTTAAAAAATAATGAGGGGCAGAGAGTGCTGCTGCTCGTCATGCTTGAATAATTTATTAGTCCCTAAGCATAAATTTCAGAAGCTGCTGTTCAGTGCCATTGTTACAGTACAGTACATCTACCACACTCAGTATAAGCAAAGTGCTATGTCAGGTTAATGTATAGCCTTCTGTCAGCTAGCATGAACTACAATCACGGGGCACTCAAGTGGAGGTGTTAGCAAGGTCTATAAAATGTTCAGACTCTGCGTGGTGTGATTTATTGGAACTCAACTTTCATCTTAATTAGGTCTGTTACAGATGAAGTTTCTCAAAGTAAAGATGAAACGAACAGTGTTAATTTGCGCCAAGGCGACAATAATCACATAACAGATAAATGGGCATTGACACCTGATAACATCCCGCATCTTCCAAATAGCAGGAGAGTACATTACGTTAGTTTGGGGTGGATTAACAGTTTAAGCACAGTACCTACACTCAGGATATGGAGATTCATAGAATGTACTCTTATTTTGTTAGCATATTATCTGTAGACTGAGTTGGCTTTCTAGTAGATTTGGTACGGCTCGGGAAGGGAGGTTTCAGGACCCAGGTGCAGAGTATTACAAAAATGTTTAACTGATAACACAGTACAACAGAAAATCACCACGGAGGGAAAAACACACTATAAAGTTACAAACAAAGGGAAAAACTCACTATCAAACCTTAAGTAAAGTAACAACTGAAATCACAGCTAGGAAAAAGCTCACTATGAAATGCAAGGTAAAGTAACAACTGAAAATCACCGTAAGGAAAAACACCGGGATACTCTTATGAAAAGTAGCAACAGAATCTCTAAGGCAAAACAGAACCAACGGGTTGTGGCGCGAGGCGAGGAGTCGACTTGAGGGCACAGTCGGGAGACATGGGCAAGGGAATCGTCTGACGGGGAGGCCGACCATGCGGTGGACTTAAAAAGCCAGTGTGACGAGCTGACGAGCAGCAGGTGTGTCTTGCCCAGCAGTGTCGGCCCCGCCTCTCTCCACTCGCCTGGAACAGAGGGTGAGGAGAAAACACCACAAAACACACACCATCACAGGATTGCCTTTTGGGGAAAACTTTTTTCATTTGCTCGGAGGCAAATTGATTATTGCCGACGGCAGCCCGTTCTCATCGCAGTTAGTCAGATGCTGATGTCCTCTTGCACACCTGTAGGAGAAGCCACAGGTTGCACGGTCATTGCAGCTTGAACCTCTGGCGGCAGTATGAAACACGCAGAGTAACTGCTCCAGTCACTGTTTGTGGCGCATGCGCGACCATGACAAAAGTGCAACCCCGGCCATTATCTTTTTCACTAAATCTAAATGGGTCTTGATTATACCCATAAAATGTAATGAGAAGTTGCATTGGTTTTTGGAAAGCACTGTCAAGTGTTGACAGCGATGACCACTTTGACACGCAGGACTCCTCGTTGCAAATGGGGAAGAGGTGGTTGCAAATGGGGTGCGAACTTTTTGCCTTCCACTGCAAAGTCCGCTGCTTTTTTGCAATCTTCACTTCCCACCACTTCCGTAATATATTTTCAGGCACACGAGCGTAATAAGCGATAATGATTTCAGACGAGGATGATTTCACATTGGAGTGATATGGACAGCAAAGGGCACTTTCGCAAGTTTGGGTGTAAGATGTAGGGTGATAAAGTGTCCGTGTTTGACCTACTGGGATGAGAACATCTGGGTGCTTTAATCACCATTCTTGACACCGAGATGTCAATAGCCACAGTGACTATTCCTCACCAGGTGCAAATAGCATCCGTCAAAAAAGCTAATTGAGGAATCGCGACTCTCAATACATGGGCCATCTTTAGGTACCATCCACATCCTGTGTGGCCAGAGTGTGGTAAACAGCACAAGGAGACACACAAAAGCTTTTTTTTTTTTTTTTTCCCAGGAATTATAAAATGTTTTTCTGAGTGATTTCATGAATAATTTATAATGTCTTTTTATATGCAGCACTGAAGTGACAGTGGCAGTATACCCTTTAACAAAGTAGTCTAGCACCTACAGGTAGCTAATAGGAGATAACATTATGGACACAGGTATATTTTCAAACAGATAATCTCGCTTGCTAATAGCCAGCGCTGTTATACATTACTGCAGCAGACAGTTTAAAATAATTATTATAGCATTAAGCCATTTTAAGGGAGATAATATGTAGCTATAGGGAAACTGGCTATTGGTTTTAGGAAAGTTAGTCTTTCGTGACATGTTGGCGCACATGTCTCCAGGGCAAGTTCTGTTCCAGAGTGAAAAAAAATGGTTGAAACTGAAATGCCAGTTTAAAGGTGACTCTCGAACAAACCAATCAATGACTTGCATCCATATGTCCCAATAATTCTGTTTTCATATACAGTCAAACAGACCTAGTGAAGGCATAGTTCATTTCAGTAGTGAAATGCTTTATTTATTTTTATTTTATTTTCTGTACAAAGCATAATTAGTTCTTGTCGAGGAAACAAGTGTCAGTAATATGAGGCATCACAGCAAGAGCAGCATGCAGCTGCAAAATTGGGGATGATAAACCTTGTGCAGTGTCTTAAGCCCCAGCAGGGTGTGACTCCAGCAACGCTCTGTTCACGATTACTGAAGCTCACGCCTGCAGCTTTGCCAGGAGTGACTGATGGTTTAGAGAAAAGACAGAAAGAAAAATATATCATCCGCAGCACACACTACCAAAATAACAATGAGGAAGCACTGTATAACATTTTTTTTTTTTTTTTGCCAATCTACTAAGCTACCTCCCGATGCATGTGTGGCTGTTGGAAAGTGATTTGCACGTATTTGTGGGCACCATTACGTCTCTAGAACACAAAGACCCAAAATTACCTTGAGTATCAAATCATTGGTCGAGATCGTCTTCAGTGAGAAATACTATACACAGCATCAGATATCAGTGACAAATAAGGATAGATTTATTTACAGAATAAACAGAGCATACAGCTACATACATCATCATGAGGAAAAGGCGATGGAGAACAAAGTTAGGTGAATGAATGAATGAAGGAAAAATATCCTCTATGAATGATACTGAATGCATGATGTGCTGATAATGATAATGGCAACTTTGTAATGAGTTTATGTGGATCAGAGTTGCCAACGTATCAGAGTGTTGAATTACGGAAGTAAACTTCATTAAGTAATTTGGAAAGCTTCAATTATCGGACAACAAATCCTATCATGAAACAGAGGTAATATTTGCCTGCTGCTCTCCTCATCTGGCCAAAGCTGCAGGTTGTCTCATCCACACAGCTCGAGCGGGTTGGTTCACCAAAGCACAGTCGGTCACCGGGCAACAGAGCAGCTGGCGTCAGCTGATCTGTGTGCATCTCTCAAAGAGATCAAAGTTTTCAGTCCTCTTCCAATCCAAAAAATACAAATGGCAAAGTCTGTTTCCTCTGCGTCCTTCCATGTTGTGTCTGATAATTATCTGACATTGACACTGTCAATTGGCACTCACTGGCAGCTAAAGTAGCTTGGTATGATAGAGCCTCATAATTATAATCAACGGGAATAATTTATAGTCAGGAATTTGAAGTCCTAAATATCAATGTGAAAACATAAAGTTTGGTGTTAGCTGATATTTATTGATTAATCAAGCTCATATCTGGCAATGAGAGGAGGGTTCAATAAGACATGAGCCGACATGAGCTCATGTCTTATTGAGATGGTAGACATTCAATAAGACATGAGCCTCATACATTTCCTCGTTTAAGAGGAAATGTTTGAGAATAAGACCTGTTGGGTTAAAGAAGGAGACCAGCTCAAAGACAAAAACACAGTTTCCAAAGAAACTCTCATGCATATCTTTTTTTTTTTTTTTTTGCTTCACTCGAGAGAGGGTCTGAATCAGATCTTCTATTTGGTCTGAGATATGTATTTGTTTGAGGCTATGCATGCAAAAATCACATAATTCCGCGATAACCAGTCAGTGATTCAAAACTTACCTGTATAACTGCGCATGCTACCACCCGCAGTGACAATGGAATCATGTTTGAAAATACTCATACAGCATATGAAATAATTAATCAGAATGTCATATGTGTGAAATATTATTCCTAAGTGAACAAGAAATAGACACAACAATGAATATGATTAATCAGTATCATAATAGACTCTTACGGGGAAAACATTTCAGCAGTAAGCAAGAGCTGATGGATATACCTGTGCTGAAAAGACCAGGAGAAGGTTAAATATAATATTTTCTGAGCATATGAGACAGAACCACAGAGTGTTGAGAACACTGGCAGATATGTAGTTTAACCAAACTGGCAATCTGAAATAATCATATTATCTTTTGTATTTTGTATAGTTGTACCCCTCCCCGGTGTTGTCTGAAAACTTTGGTTACTGAATGAAACATCCCGCAGAATGCCTGGTGTTATGTTTTAGTGCAATTTTGTTCTTTATTTACTCAAAAAGGCAGTGAAGAGAGAATATATATAGGCCTATTTACTATATCTCTCATGTGTTGAAGCCACTGGTACAGAAGCCGAGGGACCAACATCGAGCAATCCCATTTTTCATTCAGACAAAAATGAAATCCTCACTTGGCCTTTATCCTGTGTTTATGAAATTCCCTGAGTGCTCAATTCCATTGAACATCTGAATATATAGGAAGCAGGCTGACATGTTGAGCTTCACAATTAACTTTGACAACAAGCAAGAAGACTCGTGTACTCACCTACAGAATGTTGAATATTATTGCACTTTACCACACTCTGACACTAAAGATACCACGCAGGATGCAAAAGCAGGACACACATATTCCTAAACCTCTTGCAGTGTAGTAATTGTACTACACCTCAAACGTCACAATACAGACGATATGGTTTGGTACAAGCAGCCGTAAGACAAATACAGCTGAATGGGGGGACAAAAGTCAGTCAGACATGGCAGTACCTGCACTCAATTCAGGTTGTTGGTAATGCACTTAAAGGTTGTTCACCAACTGCCATTAAACAAGAGGAAAGGACGAATACTAAAATGAGAGCAATCACAAGAAGCAGCAGATTTTAGATGACTCATGGGAGCGAGCTTACCCACTTGATTCCTTTAAATTAGCTATGTGGGAACATTTTGGGTTCTCTATAGACTGCAACGGCGATGGATGGCGTCACTCGACAGTTTTGCAGTGTGTCATCAGAAACACGTTGGACACAACATGCATATGAGACGGCATCACCCCAGTGTGCCAATGACTAATCGAGAATTGCTCCCAATTGTTTTTTCTGGAGCCTCTACATGTGAAAACAGACAGTTCCACAGACATTACCAAGACTGTTGGCATTTACATTTTAACAGCAATGTGTCCATATGCAGTAGTACAGGACCCAGATGCAGTAGTAGAGGACCCATATGCAGTACCAGAGAACCCTTATGCAGTCATAGAGAACCCAGAAGCAGTAGTACAGGATCCATATGCAGTGATAGAGGTAGCCCTATGCAAGACCCATATGCAGTATCAGAGAACCCATATGCAGTCGTAGAGAACCCAGAAGCAGTAGTACAGGATCCATATGCAGTGATAGAGGTAGCCATATGCATGTAGTAGTAGAGGACCCATATGCAGTAGTAGAGAAGCAATATACAGTAAAATAACCAAACTGTTACTTGCACGACTGTCTATTCAACATTAATGAAAACAAAAAATATGCATGTGGGACTTTTTGTGGTTATTTTTCAAATGTTACCAAACCGTGAAGCAAAAGTGAAAGACGTACCGAACCATAACCTCTATGTACCGTTACTCCAGTTTTAACAGTTTTACCTGAGGAAGGGGGTAAACCCGTGATGAAGTCCAGGGAAATGCTCGCCCAGGGGTGCCGAGGCACAGGGAGGGGTTGCAGGAGACCAGGTGGGGGTGCATTTGAGTTCTTATTTTGTGCACAAATAGTGCATGCAGCTCTATATTCCTTGACGTCCCTTCTGATGGAGGGCCACCAGAAGCGCTCCTGGATGCTGAAAAGAGTTCTCCGAACCCCGGGATGACAAAATGAGTGAGGCATGACCCCTACGGTGATCACCTGACCCCTCAATATCTCTGGCTCGTCTGCGAGAAGAGGGGGTTGGACGCTCTTTCACTGCCTTAACTTTACAATCATCCATCTGAATAGGCCCTTCTGTATTCACATAGCGCAGAAATGATGTTGTTTTGCAATTACGCAATAGAACCTTGACAGGAATACAACACTTGATTTAACTTGAGCTGTTAGGTTAAGCGTTCAACAAAGCAGAAAGTGAAGGAGCAAGAAGGTTGTGCAGAAGGTACCAATTTATTCAGTGGAAGGAGTTTGATATACTGCAATAAAATAACATTTATTGTCTGACAAAAAAGAAGTTCACACTTAGATGCCTTGGCACAAATGTTAACAGTTCTATAAAATCTGCGTCCTCATTTACTTAACTGAAAATATCAACAGTACAATGAAAGGCATATGTGATCTATTTGAAGATATAGGTTATGATTTCATCATTTTCATCGCTGTCGTCAAAACAACATATGCATGTGGTCGCAATCCATCAAACGTGCGCATACATGTGTGAGTGAACACTGCCATTGCTGAGGTTGGTCATTTGTTTATTGCCTAGTGTCATGAATACATTAAACACATTGAAAACGGCGTATCCAAATTGCAATGCTTTGTCAGTATAGTATTTTTTTTTGTTTTTTAGATATTCACAAAGTTAATCATAATATTTCATATGCTGTTATATGCCTTTGCCTTATCAGACATTCTCTCCGTTTTAATTCATCAGATGACAGGGTGCCACTCTGCGTTCCTATAGGACCTATGGGACCAACAGTCAGCTTGTGATATGAACCAGGACTGCAAGAACTCCCCCAAAATCGGATCACAGCATCGCCCGGTTAAATCAACACAACTCACAACCAGCACCCACATTCTGCCCATTGTCATATATAGATTAAGTTCAGATCATTAGCATTTGATAACATAGAGGCAAATGCATTTACTTATTTGTGTAAGGCTGCTTAAGGGAGCTCTACTACATATTTTCACCACATATTTTGGAAATACATTTAAGACTTAAGGTTTAGGGTATTACTCGGTTTTGGTTCACTGTAGGTAAAGGCTTGGGGAAAGGCACTTAGCTGTGATGATTATGGCTAGGGTAAAGGGTTAGAGAAGCATTAACAAAAATGCCCTAACAAAGCTATAAAAACCTTTGTGTGCATGTGTATGAGAAATTAAATGAAAAGAAATACCGTAGAATCTGGCTTCATTGCATCTTGTCATTTTTCAAAATTTGAAATTAAAAAGGGGTGTAATGCAGCTAATGCTGACGCTACCTGATTTCTGTCTCGGAGGCACAGATAGGAGAGGTGTGGGGGCGGCGAGGATGGTGGAAGTGACAGAATTGGATGAATTCTGCATGCTGAAAGCAGGTAAAATTAGAGCACACAGTACAAAGTGAGCGAGCGGGGCTTTTGTCTGAATCCTATAACATGAGCATGTTTTCTGTCTGTTGAATGTTAAATCTGGATTACCATACATGATATCAGCTAAGATGTTATCAGCTGAAGTGTAGGAATGTGCCCCAGGCGGTGATTTGTATTACCATGGCAGACAGGCAGTATGGGGGTGGCTGAGGATGAGAGATGACAGGAGGCAAGCAATGTGAGCCTGCCGCTTACCTGTTGAATCTCAATGTGCAAAAGCTGATGGCGAGATTTGAACTCAAATGAGCACGCAGCTACAATATGCGCTTCGGCTCTTTGGAAATATACTCAGATCATTTCCTTGAAACTAATAAAGCTGTCACGCCTAAATAATGATCACATTCCGCAAGAAGGGAATGCTTTTAGCCGTGAAGGTTACATACCAAACATAGTTGCATTTTTCAATGAGCATCTCTCGCCAGACAGTTTCAATAGTCTTTAATGCTGACTACACACACAAAAACATTATTTGTGCATGCTGCTTGGAGTTGGGCTCTTGCAGGAGTTGCTATCCAACACTGTAGGAAATCTGGAACAAGCACACAGGAGGGTAAAAAAAAAAAAAAAAAAAACAAAACGGATTT
>CAAKHG010028729.1:6253-16804 GCA_901007715.1 Dactylopterus volitans
TGCACAAAAAAAATAAAAATTCCCACAAAAAAAAAAAAAAAAAAAAAAAACGAGATCCGCATCCGGCTGGAAGGAGCAACAGCCAAGCTGGCGTCTTTGAAAGCGCGGCTTGTTATTGCGCGCGCTGTTAAGCTCTTCCTCCTCCGCAAGGTATCGCGTTTCCCGAAAGGTTACGCAAACACCTCGCATAAAATACATTTTCTCATAGAACTGACCATGAGCGGATAAACTCGGACCGGAAGAAGCAAGGACTGGTTTTGATTTCGCGTCTCATGCCGGAGATAGATCCACAAAGAGCCCCACAAGGATGTTGAGTGCGACCGCATTTCTAAGCAGTGGATCTAATTATCAATTAACCGCGTTATTAGTCACTCTCAGCTGCACGTGTGCTTCGCTTTGCTGTTGATAGCAGCATTTTTTTTCTTCCCCCTTTTTTTTCCTTTTTCATAGTTCCACTGTTCACAAGTAATTTCCTATTAACTCCGAAATGCTTCCAGGTCTATAGCTCATTTCATGGTTCAGCAACACATTTTTGGAAAGTCATATGAAAATTATTAAACCCTATATACAACGTACTGTATAATGTACACATAATGCTCAAGGCTTAGAAGGAAAAATATGCACTTTTGACGGTGTGTGCGTAGAGTCCGTTTCAAGGCTTCCAATGTCTCGGGCGGCGCTGATCTGCCGCCATGTCTCCCAGCATCCCGTCCTCGTCCTCGGGACGACACGCCGGCCCCGACCCCCGCTGCCAGCCCCGACCCCCGCTGCCAGGCCCCGCGCTCGGCTTAATGATTGAACACGTTTTGATTTGCCAGCGCTGTCGACTTCCCGTGCGGTTGCGCCCGCGAGGCCCGCGCTCCCCGCCCGCACCTCCCCAAAGGCCTTTTGCATGAGC
This sequence comes from Dactylopterus volitans, assembly GCA_901007715.1. NCBI lineage: Eukaryota > Metazoa > Chordata > Actinopteri > Syngnathiformes > Dactylopteridae > Dactylopterus > Dactylopterus volitans. The sequence goes on from CAAKHG010028729.1 coordinate 7,152, forward strand.
GGCCATTATTATCCCTGCAAATTGGCCCAGTTAACCCGCCCCTGCTCCGGATCGCTCTTTGTTAACCCCTCATTTTTCACCGTGTCTGGACGCTGGACCAAGGGATCATAGAAGTCAACCCCCCACCACCGGCCCCTCCTCAGCCTCCTCACACACACTCTCTCTCTCTCCCTGTCCCCCAACATCCCCATCCACCGCTGTCCCGGGCAGATCCCAACCCCGGCGAATATTAAGCAGCGCAGGCTGCAGGAACGCCGCGGCTAAATTGGCAGCAGATGTTGTCGAGGGGGATTTGGTTGTGAAGTGTTTTGTCTGCGAACGGGGCTGTAAAACGTCGCGGGGGCTGACAGGTCCTCTGGTGAGCATCTAAGGTGAACCAGCGCAAGGGCAACACGGCCCTGCAGTAGCTCTGCCGAGACTCGCCGGTGGCTGAACGCTCAACCATCCATTTAATGGTCACTTACGGGAGGTTTCAGGGGTGTGGTGGGGGTGGGCGGGTGGGTGGGGCGGCGAGCCCAGCAAAGAGCCTCCGAGCGAGCGCGGCGCGCATGGAGTCCGTGCAGGGGCGCTGAACTTCCCTCCACCTACTTTCAACAACAAAGTGAGGAATTCCAAGATTAAATTGGGATAACCTGCTTAACGCAAGAGCATAATCTTAATTTGGTCCATATGCCGCCGTCCTTTGCTTTTTTCACCGAGAGGCTCGCGCCAAATGAGACGCGGCCCTCGATCCGGGATGTGGAAACCGCGTCAATCAAGGAGCGGATTGCATTTTAATGCGCGCTGCATTTTCAAAAGCCCTGGATGGGCTCTGCAAACGTGAAACGCCGCCTACCTGCCGGCCATGTCAAAGTGAGAGGAAGCAGGCCCGAGGTGTCTGGGCGTCTGGGAAAGAGATGAATGACTGCCGCGCAAAGAAAATGATTTCGTAGTTTGTTCCAAATTCTAAGCCAGCCATCGCTCCAGGCTACCGCTGCCGACATAAACTGTGACACATGTGATTTCTTACTCCCGGCCCAAATTATGATGGCTTGGACTACTGGTGCTCTGGCTCCAAGTGCTCGGGCACACAGGAAGAAGAATTGATTGTAGGCCCCAATAAGTCAACGGATGTTTCTTTTTTTTTAGCGTGGTTTTTTTTTTTTTTTTTTTTGGTCCCTTTTTCACAGCTTTTGCTGTTTTGGCTCGCCGTCTCGGCTGCTCCGCCCACTTTTTTCGGGAGCTGGTTGAGACCAAAACGGATCTCAAACGGGAGGGAGCGCCGGAGACAACCGTGGCTCGTCATCGAGGCTACTTTATCTGCCGCTTTGCTAGCGACATAACCACGCTTGAACTGCGTTCACGCTGCATATCCAATTGCTGAGATCTGATTATTTTTTTTATTTTTTTTGCTGCTTTGCACTATAATTTAAAGGTGGCCTCGGACTGAAAAAACAGATTTGGGCTGTTCAAACTCTTATAAAAAACAAAAAAAAGTCAGATATGGGTCATATATAGGCAAAAAAAAAAACGTGTTTGGACCACTTTTGCCTGAGTGTGAATGTGGCGTTATTGTTATGGTTGGATCTATAACCACAGGTTGTTCCATCGCCCCCTAGTGGTCAAATAAGAGCTAAGTATTTGGAAGTTTAACAGGAATTACATTTGTGTCCAGGTCCTGGCCGAGGTGATTATGGTACATACGATCAAACCGAGGGCCTTTCTGGTTGTTTGAACATACATTTTACACAAATATTTAATATTCTTCACTCTTTTATGCTTTATCCTATATCGGCGTGCAAATTACAATCCAAAACCCATTTCGATAGTATTCATTTGCATTTACTGTACCTCATTCATCATCCCAAAATTCCAGAAAAATAATTATTTCAAGTGCTGGGTGGGAGGACTCACTGAAACAGCCATGCTACACGACTTTTTCTGTTTCTTTCACACTGATAAGAAACCATTACACCCGGGACCCGAGGTCCGACATGTCGGGTTAAGTGCAGGGGGGGAAAAAGCCCATTTGCTGGCGAGGTGAAGCTTAACATGCGAACCGAATTCAAAAGGTGGCCAAGATCACTGCAGGCCATCTGCCAAGAATCCAATACTGCTAATGGCTGGATCCGTGTAAGCCCTAAGCTGACAATAAAGTCACTATGCTTAAAAAGATGCTAACATCCTTTAATGGGTATGAAAGCCACCGCAGCAGAATACAAATCCTGGCTTCTTTCTTGTGCTCGGCGCGGCCCGGACTTTTATCCACCTCCATCCAGCACGCCGTGTGAAGTTGGATAAGCGGGCACTCGGGGGACAAAAGGGAAACTTCTCTCGACTTTGGCCGTGACTGGCCCACAGTTTGGAGTTTTTCTTGTGTTTTTTTTTTTTTTTTTTATGGAAATTTCTCCCCGCTGCACGACTAGGGAAGTGTTTCGCCAAGGATTGTAGGTGTCGTCGAAAAATTCCCATAGCGTAGGTGGCGGTTCAAAGACAGGCGGAGGCAGAGGTCGGGTGGGTGCCTGCCACCTGCTCAGGAGGGGCCGGGGTGAGGGGAGTGTGGGGTAAACGTGGGGTCACGGCTGTCAGCAGCCCCTCAGTTATGCCGGCCGAGCGGGACCGTGGATCCGAGGGGGGTCAACAAATACGCCGATGACATCCGATGGAAGGGGGGGGGGCTGGGGTTTATACAGTCACGCCACCGCCATCTTCATATGACGGAGCACGTGTGCGGCTGCCCGGCCGCAAAACATTCCTCTGAGGAGTTTTCCCTCAGGAGCGCCGGCCCCGCGACGCTCCCACAGTGGGAGCCTGTCCACGGCCCCTATAAAAAGAGAGGGATGCCCACTTCCTGCTGAACCTCAGGCATGCCAGCCCTGCCTCCGGGGAGGCCCCGTAATTTATTATTTGTTCCCCTCTTGTTAAGGAGATACTTTCTCAATAGCTCTTTCTCCTTTGTATATTTTCACTGTTCTTATTTTCTTCCTTGATTCAACCCTGTCCTCTCTTGTTTATTTGCTTTCTAAACACCAGCTTGCTCGGTGGCGTCCACCCCGCCATGAGGGGACTTTAAAAAAAAAAAAAAAAAAATTACTTTTGTCCTGGCCGAGGACGGTGTTTATTTGTCCGGGGCGAACCTGAAGGGGTAAGATTATTTTGGCTGATACCTGCGCATAAGTGACAGCCGAGCCGAGCGTTGCAAGCTGACCTTGGTTGCCATTACCTCGGGCCTTAATCAGATTCCTCTGCTACAGACTGAAGATGTGTCGGGCCGATAGGAGGAGCTTGGGTGTCATGATTCACGGGCCCGAGCCGCCGCTCTTAGCGCGGGGCCGCTCGCAGCGCCGCGTGACGCTAATGAGATGTTATGTCCACGTCGTGTGTTGTTTAAAATGGGCTCTGTCAGCGCCGGCGAGACCGTCGGTGAAGTCATGCAGGAACCCAGCACCCCGCCGTCACCCCCAAAAAGTATCCCAGCGGTCACTTCTTTTGTTTGTTGGTGTTTGTCAGGTTTTTTTTTTTTTCCTTTTCTTTTGCTGCTGCTGCTGCTGTCCCAACCCCTCATCCGCAGAAACCATCCAGGCTAAAGGGATGAAAAGGCCAAGGCATTCTCTGACCACTGATCCATGACTCAGCTTTGAAAGTCTCCGCGTTCAAATCAAATTGTCCGGCTTCAAGGAGCAGAGGTGCCGCAGTCCTGCCCCCGGGGGCCAGCTCGGTGTCACCGGGGAGCTTTGCGGGGTTAATGCGCATTTTTTTTCTCAGTTGTCAAGGACCTGTGACGGGGGCAAAGGGATACGGAGCGCCGGGGGTCACGGCGCTCACACGTATCTGGAGTGTCTGAAACGCTCACATCGCGTTTATAAAATCGGGCCGAAGATGCCGAACTTTCCAGAGGCGCGACCCATTTTCACGTCCACATGTGTTCCCAATAGAAGCACACAGATTCTGACGAGTCAGACGTTTTAGTGATTTACCCAGAGGAGATATCTGCCTGGGAGTTACAACCGGATTTTTTTTTCTTTTTTTTTTCTTCATGTTTGAAACAGATTTCCTAAAAGGTCTTGTGGTTTTGTCTTGTCTGCAGGACCCGTTCTATTTTTATGGAGTTCTGTTTTTCTTCTATTGTTTTGTGGACATTGAGGTTTCCATTTAATGTTTTGACTGCCATGAGGGTGTTTTTTTTTTTTTTGGGGTTGGGGGTCGGGGGAGGTATATTCAAGCTGTTTTCCATTTCTGCTGAGAATTAAAGCCATTACTTGAGTGTGTGTTTTTTACTTTAAAACCGCTGATTATACTCTGTTCTCATGGGTTTTTTTTTATTTTTTATATACAACCAATAATTAATTTTCCATAAGTTATTCCCATTGTTCTTTTTCATTTTAATGGCAATTCCCCTAAAATGATACTGTGTGGATTGCCATGGATTTTGCTACATTGATTGATCCAGGAGTTTTTTTTAACCGTAAACCAGCATTTCGGTCCATAATCAACCTGAGAAATCTTGTCTCGAGAGCCCCGGCCATTCACTTCACCGAGCTCCCGACTCTTAACAGCTTCCAGGTTTCTCGGCATCCGTGTCAAGCTGCGTCTTTGATTCCTCAACCCACTAACGGAGTTCAGAAGGTGTTTACATGCTGCAGTATCCTGGCTTATATTGGAGAACTCCAGGTGGCATATCCAGGTTTTTTTTTTTTTCCCCCCCAAACTGGGATATCTGATATTTTCATGCGCAACACACATGACAGAACTCCCCAAAAAACATGACGATAACCAGGACACACGCGGCGCGCACGTAAACACGGAACTCCCCTGGAAAAAAAAACACCTTGAGATTTCACACAGATGGACGCAGTTCTGTAAGATGCATCGGTGTGGCCTCACACTCTGGCACAAAGAGTATATATATCCATGTTTTCCTACAATTTGTGTATTTAGTCTCACACATGGAAACCGATAGTCTGTTTGGTAAAACGCATTCATTCGTCCAATGATGTAAGACGCACTCTCGTAGTCGCAGGCGGTTTTGTTCATCCGAATGACAAGATGTATTTTCTTCTAGCACAATTTCGTGTCACGTGTCTAAACAGTCGAGCCTGCGGAGGAGTTCAGCACATGGAGCGAAAAAAAAAAAAATCTACAAGTACATTTGTAGACACTTAAGATCCCAAATAAAAAGATGAATCTGCAATTACGGTCCCATGCTTACGTTTAGCCGTCAGTCCTGGATATTTGACGGCGCGCTCGGGCCGTATTGATTGTTGCTCTTTGCAAGAAAAATTACAGCGGGTCCAAAGTTTGACATCTGTAGCTAATCACTTACTCCCTCACACGCGTCCCCGCTTGTGTGCGAAGGTCATTTCTCCCTGCGGGAAGAAGCACACGGAAGAGCAGGGGATGAGTTTCATGCATGTTTCAATGCAGTCGACCACTTGTCCTAAGGAAGCACAGCAGGGAAGATAAAATGGCGGGGTGGGAGAGGGGCCCAAACTCGCAGAGAGACTATTATTTCTTGTCCTATTTTTTTTTTTTATGAACCACATGACAGTGACAAGCTAATTCCACCGAGATGAGAAAGGAGAAGTGGAGCGCCGAAGGAAAACAGGCGGCCTGACCGAGCTCTCGAGAAAACAGACAGGGGCCAACTCATCGCCGCCGGTTCATTGACTGCGGATGATCTTATCTGAGCCGTGAATACCGGCATTTTTTTATTTTTTTTTCCTCTCCCCCATCTCCGTGGTAACTAACGAGCCTTTGAGGTCGTTAATAGGCGGGAACGTTGAGCCCTCGTGTTCGGCGGCGGAGATGAATGAAGGGGAAAACCGTCAAAACAACGGTTCCGACTCGTGTGTACGGTTTTGGAAGCGCGGGGGAAAAAAGTTCCCGGCGACTCTCGCGCAGCGCGAGAGAAACGGCGCTGTCAGGCAACTTTTATTGGATTTAAATCTGAAGCGCAGTCTGATGCCGGCGCCGAGGCGGGAGCCAAAAAAAGGATGATTTATCGCAGACAACTTGCAAGTCGTGTAGAAATACGGAAAGGATTACAGAGGAATGTATTACCGAATCCTATTTTTCCTGCAATGACACCAGATTGGGACTTGCCTTTTTTTTTAAAATACAAAAAAAAAGCAGAAGAAGAAGAAGAAATAATGAATCACACAGGTTTTCTCTTTCTAGTTGCAAGGGGGAAAAAAAAAGTTCATGAGCCATTTGCAAACCAAACACAGGGCGGCGCGCACTCGACCGTCAGTTTTGTCTTCAAGCCAACATGGACGCACGGCCGTGAAGGCGAGGGGAAGCCGAGAGGTCTTTGGTTACCGCGGCCGGAGCTGCCAATATGTTTGTTAACCGAGGGGCGGGGGGCAAAGGTTAAGAGCTGGTAATCAGTCCACGCTGGAGTGATGGACGAGGTGGTATCAGGAAGTGGAATGACTCCAGCTCGGTACAGTTTTACGCGCGTGTGCGTTTGTGTGCCTGTACCTGTGTTTCTGTGTGTGTGTGTGTGTGTGTGTGTGTATGTGTGTGAGAGCATTTCTGAAAAACGCCAGCGAGCTCGGAGTGCAGATAAAACCCCCCCCACTTAAGGAAATATCCCCGCCAGACACTGAATGGATGCACACTCACCGCGCCGCTCCCATCCTCCCACCAGCCTCAGACAGCTCCATCTCTCTCGCAGTCTCGGGGTCATCTGCCAGCGACGCCTTATCAGTGGCCCAGCTTAGGCCCGCAGACGGCATTAATCTGTCATGATAAGTTTACATCTGCTCAAATTGCTGCATCGGTTAAGCTTAAGCTTTCACCCCGGAGCTTACTTGGGTCTGTTTCTCGGGTTTTTCTCTTTGTGCATCTTCTAAATCCGAACGCGTGCGTGTTATTAGAAGGCGACGTCACGTGTGGAAATAACTCGCAAAAAGATGACTTGTCACTCGGAGAGGCTCGCGAGTCCATGCTCGCGCCCGGAAACGGTTGCTGGCAAAAATGTATTCGATTTTCGAAGGATCGCTTGTAGCGATGCAGCCGAGCGTCGCCGCCGTCGCTATTAAGAGCGCTGTAATTTTTCCTGAGAGACCAATAAGCGCGTCCCGATCGGCCCCCACAAATCAGTTGGTTGTTCTTGTCTTATTGTTGTGCGCAAAGAGAAGGGTAGTCAAAGAGTGACGAGCCTCGCCATTGTTTAAAAAAAAAAAAAGTCTTTCACCATACTTAAATCAGTTTCCCTTAAAATGGCTTCCTGCCTTGGCCTGTGCTCCGCCCCTCGGCCCAGTCGTTATTATGTAATCCTGCTGACACGCAATCATCATTTTTACTAAGACTGTTCATAATACATCAGAAGATGCACTTAATTACGAATTACTGTTATCAATATATGATTGCAATTAGTATTCTTAGTCGATAACAATCCCTTCAATCAATTTTTTGTCCAGTTGATGCTAAAAAAAAACAAAAAAACAAAGATATTATTTTTGGGGGAAATTAACTTAAGTTATCAGCCAGCAGACATGATGAATAAAACGTTTCCAAGCTGATTTCTAACTCAGTCGTCTAACTGTTTATAAGTTTCCTGTTTCCCAGCACTGATCCTCAGCTGTTAAGCCAACAGTTCCTTATGCGTTCAAAACAAACCCACATGTTCCCCCGTCTCCGGGCACTTTCCGCGGAACCCGCCGCTCTGCCGTTGGAGACCACGTGATCGCATCAAAGGCTGCAGAAAAAGCTGATGAATTGACCTTGTGACGAGATTATCCGGCCGGCTGTTATTTGATAATAACCCAGCGCGCCACGGAGACGTGGGATGATTTCAAACAGGCCTGTCAAACGCTCGGGTCTTCGTTATTTACTCGTTCGCTGCTTTTTTTCTTTTTTTTTTTCACAAGTGCATTTCAAAACCGCCACCAACTGAATGTTCCGGCCACTGACATGTTATCGCCCCGTAAAAGCTGCTGTGGCGTGCTTGACCGCCGAATCTCGAGGAGAACGCCTGACTCTCGAGAAGCTAAATGCCTCATTATGCCCTCTGGTTAGTCCCGAACGCTGTCTGTCTGCTGTTCGGGTCGCTGAGCGGGGCTGCGGACGCCGGCCCCTTCAACCACTGTTCAAAATGCGCAGGTCTCGTCTCCGGCATCCCCCCGTTTCCGCCTGATGCGGCGGCGTGAGCCGACCGCGATGAACCGAGGCGTGTTGCCGTTCGCGTTAAGGGCGAGTGTCTGCCCAGGCAGCTCCGAGACGCCTTCACGGGCGATAAGCCACCCGATAATGGCGGCCCGGGGTCATTAGGGTCTGCCGTGCGGACAAGTTTGCTGCGGCACGGGGACAATGAACGACTGCCATCTTTTTTTTTTTTCTTATTCACGGTTTTAATCGCGGATGACAAAACATCCTTTAAGTGAAGAAAGGCAGCGGGAAGGGGAAGGAAAAAAAAAAATGTTGGCATCTTCTGTGAGCCTTTCTTGTGCCTTAAACGTCTTAGGGACAGTTTGTGGTGCGGCGAGAGGGTATCAAAAGCTGAGGCGAATCTGGAAATGTGTGTGTGTGTGTGTGTATTTTGGGTGGGGGGAGAGGAGCGCTGACATTAACAGGCTGCTGTGGAAAGGAGCTGGCAGAGGCCCAGCACACATCTCTGACAGTGTGAGGTCCCCTTTGCCCATTCTAATGAGGGACCGTGAAGGTCTGGGCTGGAGCCCGCGGCGCCCCCCTCCTCCCCCCGCCCCATCACCCCGCACCCCACACAGGCGCGGGCAAGATGCAGTCGGACGGGCGACGCAGGAAGTCAGTGGCAGCGTCACCCGGCCGACCAGGGCGGCAGATGGTTAAACAGGTCAAACGGCGCGCAGACGTCTTCAAGGTCGCGTACAGGAAACTGTTGGGGAGCCGCTTCCTGTTGTCCGGGCGATATCAGCGCTTCCGATCGCAGGGACACCTTTGTTACATGCGTTGCAGATGTCATGATGACATGCAGGACCTGCACGCGGGGGGCTTCGGGAAATGCTCCTTGTGTTAGTCACGCGGAATTCTGGTGCGGAAAGGGAAAAAGGGCGGAAAGGCGACGGCGGGCACGTCATTGCGCAGAGCTTCGCTCACGCCTGAGGAATGCCAAAGGTAAACACAACGTGGAAGTTCATTTGAATCTAATGAAATCGCCTCGTGATCGTCACAGGGCCCGTAATTCTCCTTGGCAGGTCGGGATGATGTGCGGCCCCCCCCCCTGCGGCGCGCCGCGGGGAGCGCTTGTTTTCATTTTCGCAGCCGCGGCGGCGGCGAGAATTTACATTTAATGTCAGCTTGTCCGTTTTTTTTTCTTTCTTCTTCTTCTTAATTGTAATCAGAAACAACAGTAGGCGACTTCTTGACTCGAGCAGGATTAATCGGAGAGGACAAACTAATCAGCGAAGTCACCTGGTGTGGTGTTTTCGTTGAAATGGAAACCTCCTGCGGACACGGCTGACCACCGCTGGTTCATCCCAGTGACCCGCCGACAATTGGAAAACAGCGTCCCGAAGCGTTCTTATCTTCTCTGGTGTAATTGTACCAAGCTGCATATGATATAAGGTGTTTATTATTATTATTATTTAAGAAGAACGCCCTGCAGCTCTGCTAGGAAATAACATCGGGAAAGGCGGCTGTGACGAGAATCGAGTTTTTTGGTTTGTTTTTGGTTTGTTTTTTGTTTTTGTTTT
>CAAKHG010028745.1:3922-26831 GCA_901007715.1 Dactylopterus volitans
CCACTGTGATGTAAAAAAAAAAAAAAAAAAAAAAAAGGATGATGGAGGTAAAAAAAAAAAGAGACCACGTTCATAAATAACATCCATATGGGTAAGGAAAGTGTTTAAACCAGACTAAGTGCACTCTTAAGTTAAAATGTTACAAAACTGTTTAAAAGTATATACAAGAGACTGCCAGTTAAGCGGTGATCTACACGTTCGCCTTGATGTGAGGCTCTGATATCGATTGCTTTTGTCTCCACCTCGTGGTGATTCCCATCAGGTATGCCGTGTCAAATATGTACTTTGACTAACTTGCTGATATGTTTAAAAGTTTTTTTTCAAACAAAATTTTGGCAGTAAATGTGTAAAGTGGAGTTAGTTTGTCAAAGGCAGCGAGGCTTGTCAGGTGTGTGCGGGCGAGTCCTCGCTCGTTAGCATGGCTAGCCACAGACGTGCCCTCATTAGCATGGCTGGCTAGCCACAGACACGCTCTCATTAGCATGGCTAGCCACAGACGTGCCCTCATTAGCATGGCTAGCTAGCCACAGACACGCTCTCATTAGCGTGGCTAGCCACAGACGTGCCCTGATTAGCATGGCTAGCCACCGACACGCTCTCGTTAGCATGGCTAGCTGAGTGTGGCTGTGTTGTTTGTGTGTGTGTGTGTGTGTTCGTCTGGGTAAAGTATTGTCGTGTTGAATGCACTTTAGCAACTGGTAGTATTTTTTTTATACGAGTTTTGTTGAAGAGTAACTAAGATACACAATTGTACAAAAGAGGGTATTCTCTCCAGCAAATACTGAGTACCATTGTGTGTACACTACTCTGTGCTTCACTGAATATTTATACACTTTCTTTGTGTTGGCAATAAAATAAATGTCGCCCAGGGTAACAGTACATGATTATTTCTCCCCATTGTCAGGGAACGTAACATCTTAAGGCTTATTGTGTCTATAACTTTATCTTTTTATTCTGCCGTACAATATTTACATCCTAGCCTCTGTATATGTTACTATACTTATTGGAAAGGTGCTACTTAGCATTTGGGGTGTGGTATATGTGTTCAAGAGTTCTGAAACAGGCAAATCAATTTTCTTTAATTACCGCTCAGGACTAAGCACTGTCAAAAGTGAAGCGGGCAGAGTCGATGCAGTATTGAACCCCGAACACTTACGAGGGTGATTTTCTTCTCAATATTGCCGTACTGAAAGTCGTTGCTCTGGATGGACTGGTAGGCCCTGTGCAGCTTCCAGGCGATCCCAAAGTAGGTGAAGAGGATGGTGACACAGGGGAGGAAGGTGCAGAGCACAGACAGGGCGATGATGAAGGTGGAGTGGTTCAGGGATTCCCCATAGCCCGTCCAGTCTATTGAGCAGGCGAGTCCGAACGGCTCCGGCCCGTAGCTGCCCCACCCGAGCAGCGGAAGCATCGCCCACGTGCCAGCGTATAGCCAGATCCCACAGATCACAATGCTGATGGTTCGCCTCTGGAACTTAATACCTGTGCACATACATTTTAAAAAGAAAAAAAAAAAAAGTCCATATTAGTTTGCAAATTTCATGGCGCCGTCGTAAAAAAACCTCCAGTAAGGGCTGTTAAAGACTAGGATGTGCGAGTAGTCAAAATAGTAAAAAAAAAACGTGTGCCGGCGAGGCTCCACGTGATAAAGATACAGATGCCGTCTGTTTGATTTTGATGCTCTGCTCTTTAAGATTGGATTTCAGGGGGAGGGGATTAATCCCTCTGGCAAACAGCAACACGTGCGCGGAAAAAGATCTAAGTCGAGTCAAAAAAATACCGCATGCCTCGTGCAGGAATTGGCTGAGGGAGCTGCAGGGGGGAAACGACAGCGACCGTGACTCTATCAAGAGGAGAGCGTGCTCTCGGGGAGACGTAAAGCGCGTACCCAGAAATCCTATGACACAGGTGACCTTCTGTTTTGAAGCTTTAATCCTTAAATTAACGACAGATAAACTGGATGTTTCAACTCCTTGGATTATTCCGCGCTTATGGAAATGTTGGCTCTCCAGAGGCTGCGCGGGGCCGACGCTTCGTCTTAGCGATCAGCTGCGTAAATAATCTCAAAGCTCCCTTGCACGTTGACTGGCGTTAGCAACTTGGGCGCCGTTTTCATCGAGCCCCGCCCACATCGATCTGCGCCATCGACTGAGAAAGAAAGCAGATGTCGATCCACATGCGATTTTTTTTTTTTTTTTCCAAACCCAAGTGCAATCCACGCGTCGTGACGGGAGCTCGCGGACGGAGCTCGCGTTAGCGTCGACGCGCATCGAAATTCCGTGTGATGTTTGCGTATCTCCGACAAATGAGGGCTCATGAAGGAAACCGCCTGCGGCCCAACGTGCTGCGCGTGGAACTGCAACATGTTTTTGAGTGAACGTAGAAAATGAGAGTGCGCGTGGCCGACTCTCACAAAAGACCTTCTGGATGTCAGGGTTTCAAAGCAGTTCTGAGGAGGCTCTGATATCAGTGTTCTGCAGGCTTCTTTTGTGCGCCCAAACCTGGACATGGATGCTATATAACATGAGGAGTTTGCCTCTCACTGAGAAACAATGGTCCCATCTGTCCTTTGCATATAGCTTTGCAAAGTGTGATGACCAACTTAATTATGCATTTATTTATTTTTTTTTTTTGTATCTCCTGCTTGCAGTTCTGCAACCATGCAGCACGTTCTTGGTAGGAGATTAGAGGCAAGACCATTTAATTTGACAGCAATGTGATTTTCTTGCTGCTAACCAGTCTCCTTCCACGTGGACTCAGTGACATTAATGAGAGTTATAGAATGAAGTAATGTCATTCTAAGTTATGCCATGGAATTAACTTCTATGTATTATTCACTAGACTATGTTGTGTGTGGTCACGGCTTTTGATCCCTTTAAAACCTAGTGAGAAATCTGCCTGGCGAGAATGAAGCTCTGTTAGCGTAGGGATGAAAGAAAATGGAGGACTCCCTCCAACACCCTCACTCCCAACACCCCCCGCCCCGCACTCGGAAAAAAAAAAAAAAAACGAGGCGTAACAAAGATATGACTGGAGTTAGACATGCTGTTGAAGATCAGTAAATCATAGACGGGGAGGTCAATCAAAGAGATCATGGGTCACTTTGGTTGTTAGCTCATCAGTTTTAGTAATTTGCTCAGTGTAATCAATAGCCCATGTAAATACAGCAGTGGGGCTGATAGTAGCCGCGTAGACTTAACGATCAATTTGGATCAGCTTTGGAAAATCGACAGGCTTTGCAAATTAATTCACCACGACATGCGGAAGGATCGGCTGCCTGTTGTCTGCAAAGAGCTGAGCTGCTCTGACGCCCCTCAGATAGCCCACCATAAAGCCCACAATACCTGTCTTGGGCGGACTTCCTGTCACCATGTACCGCACCATCCCCATGACGGCCAGAGTCATGATGCTGGTGATGCTGAAGATCATTCCCATCAGGCCGTAGTAGAGGCAGGAGGCGTCGCCGCCGATCCAGGCGTGGTTAAACGCAGAGGAAATGGACAGAGGGTACATGCTGAGCGCCATGCCGATGTCAGTGACGGCCAGGTTGACCGTGAGAAGCTCGGGCGCTTTGAGCAGCGCGAGGCGACGGGCCGCGTTGACCAGGACTGCTGCGTTGCCCAAGACGGACAGCGTGGCTGAGGAGGGAAAAAGTGACAAAAAATGATGAATGAATGCGGTTGCCGCATGGCAAATGATCTGGGAAAATAGCAGAGCAGAGCTGCGGTAGCACCCAGGGTCAGGTAAAGATGGAGGGAGACAACCGTGTCCAGGAAGCAAATGTTTTTTTCAGTCTCTTTTTCTGCAGCCGTGTCTCTTGACTCTTCCCCACAATCCTCAAACATGCTACTGTGACTCCATTGTTGGGAAAAAAAGACCAATTTAGATCCATTCCGAACCTTCCCCAACCCTAACCCGCTGCGTTGTGATGAAAGACTAATCAACACAACGTGAAGTGAGCGTGCACACGTGTGCCACTGATGGCGGGGGAGAGAAAAAAAAAATCTATGCATAAAATTGATGCTTAGACTGATGCTCGAACCGGAAAATGTTGCCTTCATGCATATTGTAAGCAGTCTTGACCTTGAAAGCAAAAGTTCTAGCCATGAAAAACCGATGTTCAGCTTATTGGAAAAAATGTCCTTGCCTGACTGTGCTGCTTTGACTTCACTGGTTTCAGTGGGAGAGCTGCATCTCTGCCACTGGCTCATCAGCACATTTTCATCCCTCCAAGGTGAAACAATTATGCTTAGATACAAACAGGTTTTTTTTTCCATTTTTACATCTAACATTTTTAGAATATTGCATCATCACCATGTCCAGTAGTTTAATTGCACTCCCTTCTTTTGCAGCAAGTACAATTCTGGGGGAAAATTGACAGAAATTATAAAATTACTTCCAATGTTTACTCCATTAAAAAGATTGGATATGCGGGTTCTGGGTTCAGCACGCCTTACGTAACCCCCCACCCCCCTACCCTTACATAAGCATGGAAATCTGATGCTATATTGCGCTGGCATGTGCTCATTTTTTAAATTGACCCGTTAATCTGTGAGAAAGCGTTTGAGGATTTTGACCCGCAGTTGTTCGAATGAGGCTCCTCTCCCAGAGGGACCTCGAGTGAACCCGCTCGTGAACTTTCTGTCATCGTCATATTGCTTCATCAGTGCGTCATCATAGTTTAGACACTTTTCAAGCGAGGAGCGCCAGGTGTTTTCCATTACAGCACACAAGAGATCATCACAATATGACAGAAAAAAACGCCATAAAAGCACAAATGCAAACACATTATTAAAAGACAGAGAGAGAAAAATCATCCACAATGTAAAACAAGTGAACCTCAACACTTAGCTTTTAGTCATTTTTGAAGATTTTAAACAAAAAGGTACCAATAATTTCATTATATCCCATAAAACGTCCCTAGTATCTAAAATGGCTATTATTGCTTTTGTAAATGGAATCATGGCCAGTGTAATTTGCCTTTTTTTTTGTTTTTGACAAGAATTTACAAAAATTAATTGAAAAATGGATTTCTACAAAGTGATGTTAGCGATTTTAAAAATATATAATATTCACCCCCTTTTTAAATCGGCGTTTAGTAGACGCTCCTTTGCCTGACTCTGGGTGGACGAGTCTCATTCAGGTTTTGCGCGTCTGGACGCTGGATTTTTACACCATTCTTCTTCAGGCTCTGTCGGGTTGCATGGTGATCGGGGGGGTGAGCAGCCTTTTCCAAGTCCAGCCTCAAATCCTCCATCGGATTGAGGTCTTCTGGGCTTTGACCCGGCCACTCGGGAACACTGGGCTTGTTATCTTCAAACCCTTTCTGTGTAGCTCACGCTGTGATGTTTCCGGTCATTGTCATGCTGGGAGACAAATCTTCTCCCGGGGTTGTAGTTCTCTTGCAGGCTGAATCAGATTGTCCTCTGGGATTTTCCCCATATTTTGCTGCGTTCATTTTACCCTCTTACCTCCACAAGCTTTCTTCAGCAGGAGCCACTTTCCCATCAGGTTTTGAGTGATTAAGAACCCACGCAGACTGACTTGAAATTATCATATATTTTTTTTTGCATACATTCCCTCATAATTACACTTCTCAATAACCTTTTCTCGGGGTTGCTGGCGGTGCTCTTTTGTCCTCGCCGTGCGACTGTAGCCAGGAGCACTGATTAACAAGTGACCACTTGAGACACATTCACTGCACGTAGGACGTCTCCATTTCACTAACCGTGAGACGACTAGCACCAGTCGGCTGGACCTCTGTTAAATCAGGTCAGCCACCTTTTTAAAGGGGGTAAATATTTATACATTCACTTATTCTGCATTAAACATTTTCAATTAATTGACATTACTTTGTAGAAATCTGTTTTCAGTTTGACATGAAAGAGGTTTTTTTTTTTTTTGCGTTTAAATTCTTGTTAAAAATGCCAAACTATGTTGACCACAGTTCCATTTGTAAAAGCAATAAAACATGTAATAATGCTGCAAACAGAGTTGCCGTCCAAGCGCCTCAGTTATTGGAAAGGAATCCAGGCGCAGCTCCGGACTGACTGTTCAAGTGTCGCACTCTGATGAGCAGATTTCACCAGGTTGTGATTGTGAATAACTCTACTCGGGGAGAAGATTATGTGCGAGCGAGTGCGTGTAGAGACACGTTTACGCTGGGTGAACATTAGCCAGGCAGATGTAGGTGCCTATTGATGAGGCCTTTTTTCATATTTTTTTTGCCTTTGCGTTAAGATTTCATCGGTTTCTTCCAAATTGTCATTGCAATTGCTTTTGCTGAATTAGAAACGGAATGTTGGACCATGTATGTCTCATGGGTTTCTATTGTTAAGAAAAAAAAAGGAAAAAAAAATCCAAATTCATATTGTCATGCAACTGTGATGATCTTTTTTATATTCCATAAAATTGATTTTGCATTTTGAGCATTCCAGAGTTGTTGCAGTGTTTTTATTTTATGTGCTTATAATCATTTAATCACAATGACAACGGCGTGAGGTTGGGAAACGAGAAAAGAAAACGCCAATTTACACTTTTGCATTTATGGTCAATGGTTGATGACGAGATGTAATCACTATGCAAATGGATATGAGCTGATAAAGTAATTTTTGAGGCATTTCCATGAATCATCCCATGTGCATAAATCCTTGATTGTAGGCGTTGGCGATCTCTTTCTGAGGACCCTCCCGTGTGGAGGTTGATTGATAAGTGGTAATTAGTGTTGATTTCAGGATCAAAATTGTGGGTGGGGGTGGGCTGTGATGCCATTTACCCAATTCCCAAATGGAGTTCTTATTTTGAGTTATTACTCACTTATGTCTTCTTCTCCGTGTTTCCCACAGTTGTGATACACCGGGGCCCCGAAGTGACACTCAGTTGTGACCTTCCATCCAGGAGATCAAGGTCACTTTCCGGCTCCGCCTATCTCCAGCCTTGTCTGTATCTCGCAGTGGAGACAGACTGACCAACAGACAGACCACAAATCATCTTCAGACTTAGGTAAGCATATCCTCCTTCAGCATGGACATGCCATAACTGTTCAGGGACGGCCTACATAGAGCGGAATGAGGCCATTCTTGGAAACATGGAAGTGTCCTTCAGAAATGGCACGGCCGTTCCACTCTGCATATGAATCCTGCCATTTATGCTCGGTCGAGTGTCGGTAAAGGCTCCCGCTGAAGTTGTCGCACCCCCCTGATCTTCTTTCATCAACTTTCAAATTTTCAAGATTACAGAAATTATTCCACACGGGCCGCATATGGCCTCATTGCTGACGCAGATTTATTCCCGGCCACACTGAAGACCGGCGAACAAAGCTGACTTGATATGTATATGTGCCATCGGCACCATATCACTTATTATTACCTTATTTTTTTGGCCAAAAGAACCGGGTGCTTAGATCTGACCACTGCGAGTCATCAGTCGAGACGTGTCGAGGTGCATTCTAATTCTAAGGAGCTGTCAGCTTGTGACTGCAGCACCCAAGATGCGTGCTCCCGTTAAAGTCTGAACAAATTCTTTCGTCTTTCCATGTGAAGCGTCCAAATTTTTTGTCACAGATATGAACTGTTTATTTTATATCGATGTTTATTAAGCAAAGAAAAGAGGCATTAAACGTTATTTCATATGAAATGCAAAGCAGATGTCATGCATACGGGGTTTCTAGCCGAAGCCAATTTGCAACCCCTGTACGTGACTAGGGCTTTACTATTAACACAGATAGTTCAAGTTATAATCAGTAGATGAAAACAAACGCATACAAGAAAAACATAAAAAATAAAACAAAATAGGAAAACACAAAGGAAATAAGGGCAGGAAAGTGAAATACCTAAGAGAAAGTGTCACGTAACAGCAAAACACTTTTACGTTTATATACTGCAGGCATACACATAAACACACAGCTCTCCGTCTGAAATGTACAGACTGTTATTGTTACCCCGTACAGTGGTACAGCTCAGAAGTTCCATCTACTTTGTTGATAGAACATTTTTTTTTTGGTGCCGCTCCGTTTTCTTCACCCACTCGAGTTGATATTTGCCGTCGGAGTAAATCGGACGTTGTTCTCCAGAAGAAACCCCAGAATTCAGTGTGCTGAACGCGATGCGCAGTGAATGGATGAAGCGAGCACCACGACCCCGACTGGCTTAGAGGCAAATCTGTTGGGTGGGAGGCATTTCTGCTTATTCACCTCCAACAATCAATCGGTTAATCATTTAATTGTCAACTATTAAGTTAACTGCCAATGAAAAAAAACGCCTTTTTAAAAGTCAAAATTCTGATTCTAGCTTCTTAGATGTTAATATGTTCGAGCTTTCTTTACTGCTGTATCACAGTAAACTGAATATTTCCTGGTTTGGAATTTTATTTCCCAAACATCTAATGGATTAACTGAGAAAATATGAAACAGCTTTCAGTATTGATCACATACTCGTTTGAGTATCCCGGAGCATAATGAATGTGCCCCAGCGCTTTTATTCATGATTCTTACCTCAATGTGTTTTCCTCCTCTGTGGCATTTACCTGCCAAGTTGTTCTACATGTGGCGTTTTAGCTTAACACAGGCTGACCTTTCTGAAATGTTGTTCATTTTGCAAAAGCTCAAGGAGTCAAAAAGATTTTAGCAGTTTCCTCCGAGAAACCAGGTCACCTAAGTAACGGTGGAGCATGTTTCCACGCGTGATGATGTTGGTGGATTATGCGGAGAATCCTCAGGTGAGGGAATAATGAGAGGCTCTCATGGTTGTGTGGAGAGGCAGAATCAATTATGTGAAGGCGGTGGGAATGGATGTCAATCAAGAGGGGCAGCTGCGATCTGGTGTACAGTCTCATTGAGCTTCTTTTATGATGCTGCCGCGGACGAAATAACCGACGTACGTGGCTGTGAATTTGAACTGTGTACACACATAATTATACCTGCAATTACAAAAGCGCCCATATGCCACTCAGAGCTGCTGTCAATCAGGATGTCAGACACTCTCTGCATGGCATCCAATTATGATTAAAAAAAAACAACCTGGAAATAAAATTGAATTACCACCTTATGTGGTTGTTTGCCTCTGCGAAGCAGTCGAGTCGCGGTTAACATCCGAGTCAGTCCATAATATTTGAAGTGAAGATTATGGAATGAAATAACTAAGGGCAGAAAAAAGCGCCTCGTCATTTCATCCAATACGGCATTTGTCTAAGAAGCTGTCATTAGCAACATGTGACTGATGCCCAAATGCACACTTTTTATTGTCACCATGACCTTGACCTTTGACTGCCAAAACTCTGATCAAGTCACCCTTGGGCCTGTATCGACTTTTCTGTTGAAAATTAAGAAATTCCCTTCAGATGTTCCTGAAATATAGAACTGACAGGTCACAGTGACACAGTTGACCTTTTTGATCCAAAATGCCATTGGTGAAATTCTGCCATAATCCAGAGAATGATATCGAGTTGTGGCCATTCATGTGTATTATGAGGTCACGGTGACCTTGACCAGCAAACTAATCAGTTCATCCTTGAGCCCAAATGTCATGCCGTTACATTTTTTTTCCTGTTGGACATCAATTTGGAAGTTTGCTGTAATTAGCGAATTACACTGAGAGTTATGACCAAAAAAATCGACTTTAGTGCCACCGCTCTTGAGCCTGAGTTGATATTTATGCCAAATTTGAGCACTTTCCCTCCAGGTAATACATTCACAGATTGGAATGGAATGGATGGATGGATGGATGGATGGATGGATGGATGGAGCATAACGAACGCTTGAGCAGACATAAGTGTAACAAAAAAACCTCCTGAAATGACAAAAAAACATGACATGTGACACTCAGACAGACATTTGTAGCTCAATATGCTTTACACAAAAAAAAGCTGATATAACACATTGAACGTTTTGCTGTTTTTTTTTATGAACTGAAAAAGAAACGTCATGTGGATTTTATGATTTGTGGATCATCACTAAATTTGGGAAACAGGCTGGAGGTATTGATCTACGCAATTCTGCAACGTAGCACTATAAATGTGCCAGATTGGCCCAAAAAACATGGCAGCCCATCACAAAAACTTCACAGAAGGAGCAGGGCTTGTCAGGACATTGGCTGTAACTAATTGATCATTTGTCTATTCACAAATTCATTTGAAAAAAAAAAGTTAGTTTGCATAAACCGAGAACCAGTAATGTGACACACCATTTTGGTTTCATTTT
The DNA here is from genome assembly GCA_901007715.1 of Dactylopterus volitans. Classification (NCBI taxonomy): domain Eukaryota; kingdom Metazoa; phylum Chordata; class Actinopteri; order Syngnathiformes; family Dactylopteridae; genus Dactylopterus; species Dactylopterus volitans. Next base: position 14,118 of record CAAKHG010028745.1, read on the forward strand.
TATCAAGACCAGATATTATACCACACAAGTGCATTCAACTTTGTGAGCTTGGTCCAAACATTTTGCCGCCATTTGTAAAAAAAAAAAAAAAAAAAAACTTGGGTGGGACTTCAGGAAATAAGCCATAACTCATGTGTACAATATGTACACTGATTCTTGGTGGATGTTTTCAGTTCACGACTGGGAATAGGTCTATCAAAGCAGTTTTTTTGGCCCAGCCCATCGGAGCTCAGCAGGAAATTGGTCGTATATCAAGTTGTCCTGATGAAAGTCATTAAAATTCCTCCTGCGCTATGTCTTCAAGGTGCATGCCAAGTTTCACTGACATCCAAAAAAGCAGCTTATTTTTCATTAATGAGCTCCTTGAGTTATCTCTGCGGAGAGCCAGTGGAACATAACGTACAGCCGTTCTTCGAAAAATAATGAAATACAGTTCACGTCCCTCACAGCTGGCAGTTGAATATACGGCTGCGAGTATGGGATCGTGATGTTTTCCAGCGATGAAAAAGTGGGCCTTCTTGTGCGAGAAGGCTCGGTCCAGTTTGAATTATGCAACGTTTTTGTCCTGGGGGCTAATGGCAGTGTGACAGTGTGCCACCAAAGGGCGAGACCGCGATGCTTCAGGCTGCGAGGGCAGATGAAATGTCTCCACTGTGCGAGGATCGTGAGGGGGATAGATTGTGGCGGGGTCTTCAGTGGCACGCCACCTGCAGTGGTTATGAGTTTTTGTGTGATTTGCTGCGTGGCTGACAAGTGCAACTAGGCCTTGACAGTAGTTCAGGAGGCTTCCTATAACTATGTTTCTCTTTTGGAATTCATAAAACCAGTATTGAGGTTTCAGTGCCGTCTACTCGGGGCTTCGTTTAATTAGTTGACCAATCGGAGGCAGCGCATTATAATAGGTAGGTAATAATTATTACAAGTAGTTGTGGGCAAAACTTAGATATGCCAGTGGTTTAGTGGCTCCACTTGTCCTTGGGGAAGTAGGTGGAAGGATGCTGCAAAAATGGCTGCGCGATTCCATAAAGCTGCAACATCAATGGTTCCTTCTGGATCCAAGAGCACACGCATTTTTGCACATCAGTTTCTTCTTTTTTGGAGTTGACCCACCTATAGTTTGGGATGAACTTATTCAAAACTAATTGCTGAAGGGCCCCTCACATAGGCGAAGCAACAGTCAGTGCACCAAGCTAGATTCCTAGTATGTAATCTAATTACCTACATGGCAATAAAGGCATTCTGATTCTGATGATGAATGTTTGCCTTAGTTCAGGTGGACCAAAGAATAAGTTAATAATGTGGAGCTGTCTCTGCCAAATGAAAGACAATATTTAAGATCCGGGGTTGACATAATCAAGCGCCACCACCTCAACCACGTGTTATATAACCTCAAATGACAGTAATAGCAAAAAAAGGTGGGTGCACGGAACGAATTTCACTCTGGCACGTATAAATTTGAGTTCATGACAGAGTAAAAACAAAAAGTGACGGAGTCATAATTTTGAGAATGCAACAAATGAAACTGCCAAAGGGAGAGTAGGGAGAGCAGGAGCTGCCGGCGAGTCTGCACGGCTCCGTCACGAGGGGGAAAAAAATGTCCGCGTCCCACGGTAATGCTCACAGCTTAACCATTAAACTGAGCCTGACCCTGTACGCGAGTGACTTCGAGCAAGAGAATGTTTCCTGCCGTTATATCACCTCTTGATGTAATGTTCTAACGTTTGACGTGTGCATTCCATGCAAATGAGGAAGTCACGAGCGCAAACGGTAAGAAAGAATATATGCTCGAACATTTTTCAGCCCTCCCCTTCTCTCCCTTTTAATCAACCCTGTAGATGTGGTGTAGACGCCGCCCCAGAAATGTAACCAACATGTGGGGGCAACCGACAAAAAGCATAGAGCCAGAAATCTATATGACTTACATAGAACTACTTTCCACCGAGGAGGGTTGCCGGCAACGCAGAATAGAAAATATACTGTATTTTTAGTCAAATTGAGTGTATATATATATATATATATATATATATATATCATTTGTGGAGGACTTTGACACCAAGCAGAAAGCAAATTTGACGAGATTTTTTTGCTTTAATCGGTTTGTTTGTTGGCCAAATCGTTCAACATTTTTCGGCCCAAACTCCCAACGTGATTCGCTCCGATTCTGTTGCCGTTGATTTCAGTGGGCCGGGTGGGTGGGGTTGGGGGGGGCCAAACTCAATGCAAGTGCAACCAAATCCTCATCGCCAACTAGTGTTTTGGGAGTGTAATTGCAGATCATCCACAGACACTCCACGCACAAGCATGAAATATAGCATAGGGCACCTGCACAGGCGATGGCGTAGAGGCGGCTTGTCGACCATGTGCAAGACATTAATCAACCTTAAATTTGTTTATGTAACAGTACTTTTATTTGAGTATCCAGTACTCTTTCCGTCTCTGGTAAAAAGCAATATGATATGACTTAAAATGGAGAGCTGAATGGAAATGTACTCTGTGTTCCGACCCCCAACAGAGTTGGCAGGAAGGGCAAGAATTCCTTTAGATGCTCAATAAAGTGATTAGCCTCAAATGTCACTTTTCTTACTCCAGAACTGAAAATATTTAGTAGATGTTTCAGATTAAGGGATTGAATTAAAAAAAAAAAAAAAAAGCAGATTACTTACCAATGATCAACAGGTACATCCCTGCCCAGAAATCAATAGCAGGCGATAGTTTGGACATGTATTTATCATCCATCTTTGTCCAGTCGGTGGCAAAAAAACATACGCATAAGTTACTCCGATAAGAGGGAAAAGAAAACGTTTTTAAACTTAGCACCTTTAACTGCTTCTTAAGTCTAGTTCCCAAATCAGACTTTTGGAAATGGCGAGCATGTTGTTTCCCCTGTCAGTCCTCATTCCGTCTGTGCGACGCGGCGTCTGACACCTCACACACAGGCATGAGAACCAGTGGACAATCTATTGTAGATGGATGCACAAATTACCAGCCACCTTACACAAAACACACAAATGCAGATGCGAGGAACACACACAGCAAACGCCCACGCGCGCGCTCGCGCACACACTCGCGGCTACAGCACAGCGCACAGTCTGAACTAATGCAGATTGTAATTACGACAATCACTTTGTGGCACATTTTAATCGCCCTTCAAAAAAAAAAAAAAAGGAAAAAAAACCCCTTCATTTAAACACACACACACACACACACGCCAGACATACAAAGAGGCCCAGGCTTGGTCTATTCAGGCCGGAGGTAATCACATGACATGACGTTAGCGCTGGCGTGCTGTGGTCAGAATCATTCATCAGGAAACGCTAACTCATAAAAGCAGCAACGCGACAAAAGGTAGCTCTTCATTTAATTAATGGCCCTGCTGGAAAATTACTCCAAACTAAATTAGCTTGCCCCAAGAAGTAATTTTTTTGTACCTTAATTATGAAGGACAAAGACAGGTCAGACATTTTCTCGTCTGCTGTGCTTTGATTGAAGATAAAATTGAAAATAACAGAATTGGATTAGTCATAGACATTTGTCGTGCAAACCAGATTACTGTCAATCCATAAATATCTTAACATGGATGCATATGGTACGCCGCATATGGTTCAATGTGTACGTAGGCACACTCTTGTATACACGTCACGCTGATTTTCAAAATTCTGGGATTATGTATAATTTAACATTTACCAAGACTATATTCTTATGATAATAACTATAACATAATGATAATATCATGCAGAGTGATATTGCATTCTGCAATATCAGCACATCCTGTGAATGTACTCATGTCTCTATTATATTGATAACCCTTCTGTCCGTTACATACATTTGATTTCCACTTAACATCATTTGTTTACATATTTGAGTTGTTTAGATTTTGTTCATATCGTTTACTTTGTTCATTTTGTGTCTATTTCTGTTTATAATAATTCATGTTCTTTCTTATATTTTGGTACTTCCTCTGTTGGAGCAACAGTGACCAAACAATTTCCTTCTGACTTTCTGATTCTAATGATAGTAATTATATAACACCCTCTCAGGTAGACGATGTTAATCCATTCACTAGATCCTCTCCATCATGGCTGTATATGATTTGATGTTTCACCTCAGAATGGACATGGACAATTTTTTTTCCTCTATATTTGACAAAGTCTTTTACACTGACTCGAGGGACGCCTGAAACCTCGACCCCGCTTCAGAACCCGGCCCGGGGCGGCTTTCTACCTTGCGCCGTGTGGTTTTTACACCTCCCCGTGTGAAAAGAGCATGTGAAAACAGCGGTTCACACAGTGTCTCGGTGAGGTATTAAAGAAAACATGTCCATATTAGAGGGTGTTACCGGTTTGATCGCATCGAGGTTCTTGTATAGTCCTTTACTGACGCACACTGAAGGTGTATTCGGATGTGTCTCATGCTGGTCTGCATTAGTACTGGAGGGCGAAGAGAAGCAACCTTGTGCTCTTTGCTTGAAGCGCGATACAAAAGCAGATTATGCGCAGCCCTCAATGGACGTTTCACATCGTCTGGATCTAAGCGTTATTTTTTTTTTCTGAATGTGATAAAAGCAGTCACAACTTGGCGCAGACGGTCGATTCCTTGCTAATGGACTGGGTTTAAGGCGAGAATGGGCCATGTTTCTGAGCCTGTTCAAACAAGCGCGCCGTGCATATACAAATGTAATAAAACCGTGGCGTGTTGACAAAAGGCACCTGTTCCATGCTGTCGTCTATGCGCTGCCTCTTTAGTCTTTGTGTGTTTTTATGCATTACAGAAATACGGTAGCACAGACAACACAAACGAGCAAAAACATTCAAATGGCACAGCTAATGTCAAAGCAAGCACTTTTGCTGCTCCAAACCTAACCAAACGGCGACAGTAATTAATGGGAAAAGCAGAACTATAGGTCGGCATGACGTGTTCCTCAGGTGTTCAAGCCATTTAACCTCCACGAGCGGGATAAGCAGAAAGACATAGGCAGCGACAGACCGAGCGGGAGAGGAAAGGCTGGTGCAGCTGGATCCTGTCTCACAGCCTCCCCAGCCATCAACGCCATAAGCATTGTTTATGTAAGTATCACCCGTGGCGGGTCCGGCCTCGTGTCGATATCGCCGCACGAAATCCTCCAGTAGCACCGCAGGCCTCGTTCACTTACAGTAGCAGACATGCATGGAGGGGAATGGCATTCAGACGCCTCTGCAGCCCGGCTGATCAGACCTCTCTGTTTCCTGTGGCCTATTTATAGCGCACACATGCACGCTGATGATTATGGAAGACATTCAAGCAATGGAGGGCTGGATGCTAACAACATGGATTATCGGCATGAGGACAACAGAAAAGGAAGTAAATCAGTTGGAAAAATATAAGGAACAAGGAGGGTGCAGGTACAAATCATATGTAACTGCATATACACTGTTCATACATACACATACAGAAACATTTTTTTTACGTCGACAACAAAGTGCATAGATTTGCAGCAGAAACTGACTTCTGATTCATCAGCGACAGTGAAGGCAGCCACTTGTACACAGACAAGATAAAGTTTCATAATAAAGTCATTTGAACCAAAAAAGCTCGAAGCAACTTTACCATGAGCTGAGCCCAGAACACATACAGCTCCTCGAATATTATACGGCAAAACCGCCGATCATAGGAGGACCCAGTGCTGCTGTCTATGGTCAAAATGTGATGAGTAGCTAAGCGTGTGTCAAAGGTGATGTTATAATGTTATTTCATGCACTGGCTTGCGGCTGGCATTAGCTAAATATAGTAGCACATCACAGCAATATTGATTGGTATTTACAATAAATGTCATGCCAATAATTTATCTCCCTACTGTGCTGCAAAATGGCATGATAATTAAAATAAGTTGCTGTGTGGCAGAAAAAAAAAAGTCCTAGTCGGGGAAGCTGAAGGGGATATGTCGCCGCTAACGCGCAGCCAAGTCGCATGTTCATAAAATTGTGAATTTCTGTTGGATTGGAACCTTTTTGGAAACATTTTTGGATGATGAAATGCACAATTTACTGTCAGTGAACCGCCGTGGAGCCATGAGCCAATCACCTGCGCCACTTCCAATCAATTAGCGCCCAATGCTATCACAAATATGAAACAAAGGCACAAATTTTCATTACTGACGTCCCATCTGTCCCAGTCTTGTCAGTGTGATATTCTCAGGTATTCCTGGAAGAAATTCCTTCATATTTTGGCACTGGGACTCAAGGATAGACTGATTTTAAAAGGTGAAAGTCACTGAGACCGCCCATTTTTGACAGAACTTCAGATCAATGTCCAATTGGAATGCGGCCTGCAACGTGACTGGCCGGTGGAGGCATTCATCCGTGAAGTGGTAATTGTAGTTAATTGAGTATCTGTTGATGCTGAAGACGGGTGTCGGAATGACAACACAGTGGCAGCGTCGTGCATCCCACTTTTCATGGCCGAAGGAGGGTCCCTCTGCCGTACTTGTGATAACGAGATTCAAGAACTCCTCCAGCCATATGGAGACTGAATATCTCATGAGCTTGCTAGAGGATTTGATTCATCTGTATGGATGCTGCTGTCTCCACAGTCATTGGGGACTTTGCGTGGTATTGTTGGACTGGAGTGAAATACCGGCGGCTTATCCGTGGACTCCTTGAGTGATGGAGTTGAGCTCGCTGATATTGAGTCGAGAGTCAGGACCAAGACCTTAAAGGGTCGATACCGAGTCAAGCCTGTAAACCCTCCTTAATAAGTAAAGGATCAACCCCTGGGTGTGAATATAACACTTCTAAGGTGGATTGTGGAGGCGATGTGAGTTAAAGCAATTTCATGCACATCGGGGCGTTCACGATCCCGCTTACACCATCACCAGCCAGATGACTTTGTGGCGATAATGCTGCAGAACAAAGGTCGATTTCCTCGGCTTGCCTGTTACTTTCTCCGCCGCCTCGAGCAAAGCGGAGCCGAACGTTGACCGTACCTTACTCACGGGACCGGCAGGTGGATCGGGGGACAGTAGAACCGGATTTCTATGAGTTTCCAGGCCAGACGAGGAGGCTGGACTCTGGAGTCATTGCTGCTTTCCCTGTGGCGCTTCAACGCGGCTTTAAAGACAGCACGGCTCGACCCGAGCCTCGTATCGCTTATTATATTGCAATGTGATATATGTGGCGGTTAATACCTCCTCTCATGCTCGGTTAACTTGCCGCGCTGACCTCGCCGTCAGCTTGAGTGGACTGAGCCGAAGCACAAAATTCAAGATATCATCAACCATAATTGCGGAGTATGTCTCAAAATGGCATGCCTAACATGCCTGACATGCATGTTAGGCATATTAGGTTAAGTTGGCCCAATGTGGCAGTCGCAGCGGCTCAGGATGAACCCTCCATTGTGCCCTTGTAATTTTGTTGTCCATTCATGTGTAATGGCAATAAGGTTGCTTTACCTTTGGCCTTTACCAAAAATCCTCTTGTTTTCGGGAGAGTAAGTCTCTCGTCTCGTTGCCTTTTGGGCGTCGGTATCGCCATTTTCTTCCTCCGACAGCTGTGCTAATTAAAGTTGCTATAGTTATAGGTGGTCTCGGAAGAAGTTGCAAGGATATAATTGATTTGATTCATATCCTCTGTGCGCAACTAATTCATTTGACTTTTCTTTGAGTTTGTCCTATAGAATGAGGAATTAAGGAAAAATGTAAACAGTTATCATTGACGCCGGTGGCGTTTTTCCTTCCGAGTAAACATCACACATTGGTATTCATACTTAAGGTGCACAACCAGTAATTGTAATCAAATATATTCAGCTTCTTGAATGCTTCAAAATCATGAATTTTAGGTGTTAAACAATGTGGGAGAATTTTTACTCCTATAGTGGACCCTCACTTGAATATCATTGACCTGCATCGCTGACCAAATAAAAAGATGAAGCTATTATTTTGTCCTTATCAATAAACTGAATAAATTCTCATTTGTTTCATGGGTTTAAATTACCTTGCTAAATCATTTACGACTGGAGCCAGCATGACACATAATGGATGGTCGCTGTCTGAACACCAACACTGTTTATCAAAGGATGTCTGAAGATGATCCACACTGAACAGTACTAATAAAGCCACGAATAAAAAACACAAGTAAAAAAATCAGTAGTTTACTATTTACCGTAAAGGCTTCCATTCAGTGTGGGCCTGTCAGCAAACTGCTGCTTATCCACTGACCCCAAATGGTGGTTGGATTGATCCCAAAATATCAATTCTGTCGATACTGGTTTTAAGGATCCATTATGTCGTCAGCTTTGTCGATACTGTGCCGTCTTTTTCTCTCTGCTGCATTGTAGCCTCGCGTTCGTATTTTCGTCGCCCCACAATGTCCTGCTCCGACTCTGATTGCATCGGTTTTGATTACTCGGAACGTTTACCGTTTCATTTCCACGCCGGCAAGGAGTCGGAAAGTCATGCTTTAGCGACGAGAATAGCGGCGCCTTCATGCAGGATCCTGGTGACCAACAGCCTATTTACGCCAAGCAGCCGTAACGGTATGATCACTGACCGGTGACGTGGATGACGCCGATTATCTAGTTACAATGGCACCTGTCAGTTGGTGGGATGTGACAGGCAGCAAGGGAACATTTTGTCCTCAAAGTCGATGCATTGCAAAGAGGGAGAAATGGGCCAGCGTAAGGATTTGAGTAACTTGGACAAGGGCCACATTGTGATGGTTAGACGACTGGGTCAGAACATCTCCAGAACTGCAGCTCTTGTGGGGTTTTCCCATCTTGCAGTGGTCCGGACCTATCAAAAGTGGTCCAAGAAGGGAAAAGCGACCAGGGACAAGGTCACTGATGTACATGGGGAGCGATCCAACAGATGACGTTTTCTAGTACAGCACATGGATGGCTTGGGGTGTGCGTGTGTGTCGCTTACCTGGGGAATACATGGCACCAGGATGCACTCTGGGAAGAGTTAAAGCTGGCGGGGGCAGTGTAATGCTTTGGGCAATGTTCTGCTAGGGAACCTTGGGTCCTGCCATCCATGTGAATGTTGCTTTGACACGAAACACCTACTTAAGCGTCGTTGCTGGCCATGCCCACAACGATGGTTCAGGACTGGCTTGAGGAGCACAACAACCAGTTCAAGGCGGTGACTCGGCCTCCAGGTTCCCCAGATCTCGATCCAATCCAGCGTCTGTGGGATGTGCTGAAGAAACAAGTCTGATCCATGGAGGCCCAACCCCACAACTTCCAGGACTTAAAGGATCTGCAGCTAACATCTTACGAAACCAAAGTCCAGGCCTCCATGGGTCAGGCCTGTTTTGGGGAACCTACACAATATCATGGCTGATTAGTGTACATGCTAGTTTAGTTTATTAAAAAAATATATGCACTTTCACCTTGAAATAATGACAAAAGGTTATGAAGCAAGTTGGTCACCATAGTCATGACATTGAATAGTTCTACTCCAGTTACATCCAAGCCGGTTAGTCACAATAGATTGTAAGCACAGTGAAGCGAAGGCTGCCGCTCCATCGCTGATTGTTATTTCAATGGTTATTTTTTTCTTTTATTCTCTGTTTGACCTTCCTCTGCTGCATCACACTCTTCAAAGTTTTTTTTGTATTCTCCAGATGGGTTGAAAGAAATGATACAATCAGCCATGGTGGTGGTTTTCCTTCAGTCGGTCGCCTCGTTTAATAAGTTGGCCACAAGTTGCTGATTCAGCAGTGGTTGGTCTGGAAGCTTTCACAGCTGAGCTGGCTAGTTACACGACGGTCAAGGATTTATTCAGACTGATGAAACATGGATCCAGCCAATCAGAAAAGAGTACTGACTCTGACCAAGGTAAAGGAATCTGTAAAATATTTTTGTTGTGTGCCTGTTTTGTGTCGTAATGATTATATCGGCATTAGTATCAGTATTGCTATCAGCAATATTGGCCCAACATTACTTGGTATCAGATGGAGACTTTTTTTCCCTGTGGCATTGCCCATCCCCCTGCCCACACTTACACACACACACACACACACACACACACACACACACACACACCCCTCCACTACACACAAAAACTCATTGTTCAGGGAAGGAAGTGAGTAGCGTTATCTCTGTTTAAAAAAAATGTGAATTCTAAACTCATTATGAGCTGTTGTGTCATGTTAATTAAATTTTTGAATCACTATGAACGTCAATGTGAATGTGAAGCGTATGTAGTTAAAGAAGCAAGGCCGAGCGTCTAGCCACGGTCGCAGATACAGGCGCTGCGGCTCGGCTCCAATCACAGCATACACAGACACGTCCTCACGGTACGCAAGCGACATTAGGTTTAGAAAAAAATAATAATTACTGTAAAAATGGAAACATGAATTGCGTTAAAGTGCATTAGAAATTTTTAAAGTGCATTCTGCAACCGCACTTCGGCTTCAAGTCCATCAATGTCCTCATATCTGATGACAGAGGAAAGGTGTCAATGTAGCCTCTTGTCTGGAGCCGCCTTATTTAGGCAAGGTAAATGTCGTCAGCACCCTGACTGAAATATATTTAATTAGCCATACAGACATAAATATTTCACCCGAAGGCAGGTTAATTTTTATTGATTTTTTTTTTTCATTAAAGACATTCCATATGGTTCGAGGCTGTTCCGCCGTGGGCCGTTGGATGCCCATGACCAATGAAGGATATTAAATAAGTAAAATATCATCTTTAATATATCATTATCCGAATGAAGATATCATATAGTTTGAGCAGTTAAGAGGTGAACATTTGCAAGGAGTAACTATTGCACAAAGTGTCACACGTCATCATTAACCGGTTAGTGCGAGGCTGAGGGTGGGAGTTGAATTTGGGGGGGGTGAAGTATGGGGGACTCCAAGAGAAAAGAAAAAACACTAAAAATATATAGAATTGACTGAGGTTATGGCATCACCATGATGGCGGATTGCACGACAAATAAATGCCACACCTTCCTGGCTCCCCGACACTAATGGCTTCTTATCACACTGTCCTTCAACAGATGATCAAGACGGTCTTTCCCTTTAAATTGTGCACACTATTAATGGTGTGTGAAAATGGCGTGTCCAGGGGAACCGGTCAGAAAATCCACTGCGGACCATGTTTACATGCTTCACGAACCGCACAGAACAAATCAATAAACTGAAATTGTGTGCTTACTGTAATTATGCGCCCTCGGGGGGTAAAGGCTCTCTGCCTGGGAGCTAGATGGTCACATGGTGCGTCACTGCAGCTTTAGCAACCAGTTCACCGTGACAGAGCAATATCTATCATTTGAAATGTTCTCATCCATTACCAGTGTAATAAAGTTTACAGATCAGAAATGCAGATGCTGTAATGGGGGAAAAAGATGGATGCTCGCCATCACGCCAGTAATGTGACCAAATCATGACGAGAGCACACTCCGGCATAGTTAGAAATCACTCAAGGAGGAGCAAAAGGCACCCGATTTGCCAGTTTAAATGACTAGAGCCCTCTAGTGGCTGCTATAGGTATGGCAACCTTTTGGGAAATTGGAAAAGACTTGGTGTTGAGGGCAGTTTTAATTGAATGGACAGCTTTGCCAGACAGATCAAGAGTTCTCACTGCGTGTGGAAGAAAGGGAGAAGATGTGAAGTGATCAGATGTGGAGCGCAGCGCGACACGTTCGGCCATACGTCGCGCGAGCGCGCCGCCCTGCGCACGTTTTCTGACAGAAGGGAGGGTCAGTAAAAAAAAAAGAGCCGGGTTTGAAAAGGTACTTTCATAATGAGGCAGGGAGAGCTCATTACCACAATCCTCTTTTCAAAGTGCTGTCACAACAATTTCGAGGTTGACTCCCAGCAAATCTAAAAATAGCTCCACATCGACGTCAATAATAGATGAAAAGTGTCGTGAGGAGCCTCGGGAGTGCCGCCGTCGTGGTATGGAGATGCTTCTGCACCTTGGCAGGGTGCACAAAGGCCGCGGATCCCCACTGCACTTGCCGTGCCTCTGTTTCCGGCTGAGACGTGCATGAACATGAATGAAATGGTGTTACAAAAGAAAGCTGCGTTGTTATTCCATTAACGGTGAATCAATAGTTTATGGAAACAAATCGAAGTATGCGGAAAATGCTCGTGACAGGATGGATTGTGGGGGTTTGTAAAGGATGAAAAGAGCTTGATATCCACCGATCTCATGCACATACAGGGGCTGATGTGCAGGATGTTCCATATAGCTATATAAAGTATATACTAGTACATGAATATAAGGTATAGGTAAAGGTACCATTATCTCATATTTCTTACTTTTTGTTTCGATTGTATAAAGTCAGCTCTTTAACATGAAGACGTTACTGTTATATATTTTTTTTGTTTGAATATGCATGATGGTGTAAAAGTAGTGCTTCCAAAAGCCAAAACAAAAAGTTCAATGTAAACTTTTTCAAGGGGGGGGGGAAGCCAAACCTATTAACAGAAATATTGATCAAAGGATCAAATGGAACAAAAAGGCCCAGGGGAGTTAAAGGTAAAACCCGCGGATTTCACAAAGCTTTGCAGGGATCAGAACTTTCCAAAAGTCGAGCCTGCAAATTATTTGAGACACGTGGCATTTGGGTTTGTTTAAAAAGGTGTAGAAGGGACAACCGGGGTGGGGGGGGGGGGGGGTCAGGTTACTAATTCAATGAAGTAGGAGCTACTGAGGTGGCAGAGTGGAGCCACACACACACACACACACACACACCCGCACACACCCCCACCCCCCCCCCCCCCCCGGCCA
>CAAKHG010028746.1:0-11366 GCA_901007715.1 Dactylopterus volitans
ACATTTACATGAACAAAATTCTGTGAAGTTTCTTTGATGTCAGATGTTGGACATCTGATGCCACAACAACAAAACAGAAGTCATAATTAAAAGTAACTCTGCATTGCTCCTCCAAACACAGAGGGGCCAGTGTGTTATATATGATGGACGGCCAAATATGAATCACAAGGGAATTATCGTATTTAACTGTCATGCTCTCTGTCATCTGGCTTGAGGGAAAGGACAAAGGTAAGAGCTGCCCTTTCCCACAATAGAAAAATTACCACAGTCAACGATAACATGTGCGGTTTTGCGTCCTTTCAGGCACGATAGAATATTTGAGTATGGACTATTTTCTTATATTTTGAGAATTAAAGTGTATTATGAGTTAGGGTCACTAGCAGACATCTGTCACACTCCAGGGACAGTCTGTTGATGTTTGTCTCATCCCTTATATCCCTCCTCTCCATCCCATCCAGTCACTCTCTTGATGGGACCACACTGATTGCTATCAGGATGATAATCTCAGAATAAAGAGTAAACTCAGCTGTGCCAGTAGAGCTGGACTACTCATAATTCCTGCTGTAACCATTCCAACTGAGGCTGCACAGTAGTTAATATTAATACTATTGCTCCACTCATGAGGAAAGACATCAGCTGATGAAGGGATTATACTACACTGAGCCAGGAAAGGAACGGGATGAAAAACACATGCACTTCTTTTGTTTATGATGATGCACACATGGGATGGGAGAGTCCAAATAACACTGGATGATAATGAGTGGCGCACAGGCGATGCAAGCAGCACCCGCTAAGGTGAAAGCCGCACAGCAACATTACTCTCGATCTTGCTTTTTAAAAGACAACCAAAAGCTTTATGCCAAAACCTGTTGTAAACACATTCTTAGCCAAATCACTTGCAGGGATGCAACCCACATGCAGGCAAATCTCACATCATCATGCAGAGTAAATGAGCACAAAGAGAAGGGAACCCATTTCCATAGCTGCCATTGCACTCTGCACGTGTGCGGTAAAACTGATCTTAAAATAGCAGTAGACAGTTTGTTGTTTTAACTTGTCATTACTGTGAGAAAGGGATTCTCTGAACAATGGTATTGGTTGACAATTACACAATCATGAAATAAATGTTGCACAATGAATATTGATTGTCCAATGTAATGGTAATGACAATATGTAGAATGGTTCTCTGTGAGCCTCGCTTTACCATGCAGCTCTGTCTACCGCCATCCCAGATGCAGGGAAGTTCATTTCACTGCTCCTGAACTGCTAACAGCCAGATATTCAATCAGCTCAATGGGAAGCGGAACTAGCCAGAGATATCATAAAGTAAAACCTGTTAGTTGCACATTTAGCACATTGTCTCTTTTGTTATGTAAGATTTCACATTTTCGGTAGCTGTTCAACATTATCCAGAATCAGTACATAAAGAACAGAATTTTAAAAATTTGGTGTCTGAGTTTACTTTGTGATCATTTGAAGTCTATTATTGTGCTGAAAGAATTGCCACCATAAGTGGCTTGTTTCTTGATCTTCAAAGTCCCTTCCACTTTTTAAATATTCTGGTCTGAGCTATTACCAGCATAGTTGGTCATAATATTCTTATCAGTTAGTCCACTTACTGTATGAGCATTCATGCAGAAAGAACTGAAATGGCAGTATATTCATTTGCAATTAGTGCTTTATATAATGAGACAAAATCAGGGACATTAATGGAGGCAAAAGGAAAATGTTCATTTGTAAAAATCTTGTTATATGTAAGTGCAATATCCATTCAGTAGGCAAACAGACACATAGCATCACTATGTCCGTATAAAAATATGGTCTACACCTAGGCTACAGATGGATGTGCTTAAATGAAGTGCGTTCATCAAAGGTAAATTATTACAATCATTAAACGCAATATCTCACCATTCAAGTCTGTTTGAATCTAACTATGCCAAAGCAACAATTGTGCACTCATTACATGCGAATACCACATACAGTAATAATAGCCCATTTCCCACAGCAGGAACAATTTTCATTTACCCAGGCTTTTAAAAGACCTCGGAGCACTTCCACCAAAATTCTGGAAAAAAAACTTTCCCTCGGCCCTTACCTAACCCTAACCCTAACCCTAACCCAGCTTTCCCTGAAAAAGTACTTACTAGCGAAGAAGAACTTTTTAGACTACTCGTAATTCTAGGGCGTGAAGCTGCGTGCTTAGTGGTGGAACACACTGGCAGCGTTTACGTTCACCTGCCATGTTTAAATGTGCAGCTGCAAACTTGATCATTTCATTTCTACAATTTTACTTCATTTTTTTTTTTTATCGTTTGGACAATGGAGAGGAAGAGGAGGAAAAGAAGAAAGAATCTGTGAGAAGGGGACAACAGGGTTCAAGATCTTTGGAGCGGATTTGCCGAAGATGGCAATCAGCGGGACTTCAAGTCGTCGAAATTAACATAGCATCACACGCCGAAATAAAGTTGGGAGATATTGAAGAAACTTGAGCAAGGTTACAAGAAGCTGGAGGACCACAACGGTCACAGTGGGTCCGACCGCTGTATGAACCAGTGGTCTTCGCAGCTCGACCCCATTCTGGATCTCAGAATGGCACAGCCACAACGAAAGGACCCGGTGACCTTGTTGCTCGCGGCCATGAACTGAGATACACAGGAGGCTGTGAACCAGTGCAACGAAAGTAAATCAAATAAATATTCACGATTTAGTCTGTTACATGCTGTAACAGTAGTCAGCGGTACACCGATTGTTTAGTGAGCCAAAAGCCCAATCAAGCTAACGCTAATATTAAGAGTCAAGGGGCTGATGCTAAACCTAAATCACGGACAGAGCACTGGATGTATTGGTGCCGTCGCTGTGAACTGAACACTGATTTATGTATTGTGATTTCCGGATGAAATGGACCATACAGACTCGCCATAAGCAGAGAAAATGTTCTCAGGGGACGCAACAATGCAAGATGGCAGGACTGGGAGGTCCAGACCTTGTCCAGACACTTGGCAGAAGCCCAAGCCCTTTAGTAACTCTTTTTGTTGTGTAAATCTCATGGCTCCTTATTTTCGCACCTTTTGTTTTTCATTTACATTTTATTAAAAATATCTGTCTTTTCGTTTACATGGCATTGAAATTTAAGTACAGTATAATTACTGTTTAAGTTGCATGCAAGTAGGAATTAAATGCAGGCATTAGTGTAAATCTTGTGGGTTTACAGTTTAACCATGACTACGTCTATAAAGTGTAGTGGTGTAGTGCAGTGTCTTTTATGTTATCAGCCTGATTTGAATAAATTCTCCAGAACTCTGTGGTGCAGTGGAAACACACCAGGAACTCTTTTAAGTGCGTAAATAAGTTCCTGGAAATAAATGCTCTCGGTAATGTTGGTGGGAAAGCGGCTGATGACAGCAATTACCAGGAATGCTGGAACTGGATTCATTATGGCAACAGAAGCTTAGGCTTGATTGTTTTTCTTGTTTTTGCATTCTTTGCAACAAAGAGTGTATAGGGAGTGAGATAGCGCCATGGCAGAGATACTGAACTGAACGAGAACCACCAGACCAACGATATCCCACGTCTTTTTAAAAAGGCCATTCATTGGTTGATTTGTGTTTATAGAAGAGGGGTGAGTGGTGGAGTAGACTCACAACTTGTCAATCGCCCAATGGAGTCAATGCCAAAAGCATTTATCGTGTATTTTATTCCAAATTGGACCATAATTGACAAAATGAACATTGTGCTGTATCGAGGAAGACTTGTAACGAGTAACTGAGACCATAATACCATTAATAAAACATTTGAAATTAAGTCAAGTCTAGCCATCTTCTCACATACTTGGCACTGGAGTCGCCCTCTGGATCAGGTTTCTGCTGAACCAAGCATTGTGTTTACAGACACTTTCTCACAATGATAAATACATTTTTCGAGCTGAAAACACATCTGCATCACTGCACTAAAATATATATATATATATACATTATATATTAAAAATATACATTTGGTAGATAGACATGCTCCATTTTGTCTCCGTTGGCTGGAGGGATGGTCGCTCTGCATTTTTGAATGGAAAGCTCTACCACTGGCGTGTGCCGTCACTCCTCTGAGGACTCCTGCAGGTCAGGTGTGACTTCAGCAAGGGGTGGTGTGCCGGTCAGCGTTATCCTGTTGTGGGGTTGAGGCACAGATTGGAGATCCTCTTGCGGAAAAGACCCAGTGGGGACGACTATGTGACTTGCTTACATCACAGGCGGCAGATGCATCTGCAAGAGGGCCGTCGCCGCTCGGTGGGGAGCGTAGTGTGGCAGCTGTGTGATTTAACACATCTTGCCTGGCTGGGGACAGCTTTGCTCTCATGGTGATGGAAATCAATTCCCCACCCAGATACAGTAGACAGAGGGGTGATCGGCCCTAGTTTTAGCTACCTCCTGGCATGGTTTTTTATATCACCCTGCTTCCAACACTTCTGATTCAAATGATGTGGCCATTAGCAGAACTCAATGGTGAGCAGATCATTTGAATAAGATGTGTTGGAGCAAAGACACATCCAAAACTGGATTGGATGCTGCTGCGGTAGATCAGTGAGTGAGTGGGATGTGGGAGCACTTGTTGACACTTGTTGACTGACACTGAAGAATGAAGGGGAGAACAATGAAGGTCACAAAGTCAGTATCTGTACCGAGGTTTAAATTTTACATGAGTTCGTCTGTCTGACCATCAGCATCCGAGAAATCTAGCATAAGCAACAACTGATAAAATTTACAAAAAAAAAAAACAAACAAAAAACATCCAGATTCGGGAATTTTTCAAGGATTCCTCACCACTGCAAGACAGAGCCCATAATCCTCCCAGATTATCAAACAGCCATGCTTTTTCACAGCCGCCAGCATATGATATGACGCACAAGGCGCACTCCTGCATGTGCATGGCACGCAGAGAGTTGCCCATTTAGTCCAACGTAGAGGCTTTGGCGTCAGTATGACACTTTTAGAGCGACTGCACCAGTCAACCTTGACAAAAATGTGTTTCAGCCTCAGGCATGAGTGACCACTCCTACAAAAAAAAAATATTTCCTGGCCTGACATGTCAAAAGCCAAGTGCATGTAATACTGATGCAGATGGTTTTACATTGGAGTGAGTAGGAACTGTCTCTCTATTAGATGTGAGGGGGCGTGAAGGAGTGTTTGTTTTTGAAGAGCCGGGAGAGTTGTTTTTATCATCGAGGGACAGCAAAGTGTTTAGGCGAGATATGAGGGGAAAAAGTGGTTTCTTGGTGAAGGTTTTGCTCTCTGTCTGCATCCAGCTACATGCTACATTAATAGCTGTAATACAAAATAGAACATTACCATATTCCTTTATGCAACTGAGATTGAAATAAGGTCCCCATCTTCATAGGCAGTTCAAAGAACGGCATTTAATGAAGTGGCTACCATCATTCACTATTGACATTAAATATATTTCTTTCCTGTTTTCCCGTTCCGCAGCTTGATAATTTTTCTCAAAGATCACATGAAAAGCATTAAGAAAACGACACTTTGTTCCTATTTGTCATAAAGTGCTTTAGCATAGAGAGAGAATTCCATTCCACAGAAAGAGAGAAGGCCAGTCTTGACTAAACTCTCAGCACACAGCGAGATGAGCATGTGATTTATCAAACAGTGCTCATCAGCCTGCACAACAGCACACTTCTCATCCGAGGTGCACCTTGCCTCCTTCCTTTCTGCACATGCATTAAAGGATGCATTGTGCAAATGGTGGGATGAGATTTGACAAATGTGCTTTATTATGCATTCTGCTGGATTTCCTGGCAGTCGCAATTCACAGGGGTCAGCTTTGTGTTTGAATTCTTCCTGCTCTCGAGAGACGGTGCAGATTTGCCCAAGTATATTAAACGAAAGCCACGGCGCAGGCGGATTAATAATTGGTGAAATCAATTCAATTTAATCTTTATTTTATATAAATTTCACTGATGGCAGACAAGGAAGGTCTGTGTGGAAGCTGCGCGAAAGTAGTTCAAAGATGATAATTTTAAATGAAGCTTAGCAATGAAACATTCATCTGTTGTCATACCACAGAGGTGCCAGGCAGTGACCACTCTCTCAATGCAGGACTGTCTGCCTCTTACATAGACCAGAATGTGCGTCTATGGAACAATCTCATTTGTTCTTTTCAAGAGAAGAAGTCTTTTTTTTTTTCTCGCGGCACATTTATTCCATTCCATTTCCTCATTCATTCCTGTAGAGTATTTAGTTACTTCCGCTGCATTAATTTTATGCTTTGTAGATGCCTCAGATACGTTTTTTGATGCAAGGTGAAAATGCAACCATGTAAAAACATTGGAATGCTTGTTACTTCTATTCCAAATGCTCAGCAGTACATGATGTTTGTAGCTACCACATTGATGACTACACTTTCATGATAGCAATGATATATGCAGTTTAGAAATACATATATTTGTTTGGTTTGCTTTGTTGCTGTATTTTGATTTGAAATTTACCTCACATTGAGCACAGGCCAGGCTTGTTTTTAACATTACATTGAAATCTATTAACTACTGCATACAAAAATTGAAGTTGCCATACAACTAAATTGAATCCTCATCTATAATTGGAGTGAAATGTATTGTGGTTTATTTTGTTTGAGAACTACACTTATTTGAATAGTATTGGTTTGTGCCAATATGTGCGTAGGAGAGGTATGTTTTGATGTAACCTGAAGGTTCTCTGACTCAACAAAATAATATTTTGTGATGTGTCAACACAATGAATATGGTCTGGTTAGGTTTAGAGAAAGATCAGAGTTTGGGTTAAAATCTACCAATTCATTGAAGTTTGTTATACCACAGTCTGGATAAATACTCTTTTCTGGTTTGACCAGCAATCGTGCATTAATTAAGGGACAATCAACATCTAGGTGATTTTAATGGACAATGTTAAGGCAAAGAACAACCTGAGCAAAGTGCACACCTAGGTGTTTATTATCTTGATTCTACCACTTTCATTTACAAATATAAACAATATAAATACAAAGTTTTTCCTGAATGATTTCGAAGACAATGAATTAAGATCATTAAAAGTCATGAGGCAAGAGCTTACTGTTGTCATGACTAGGAGTAGATCGTCTACATCCAATCTGTTTCATCACAGTTAGTTGTAAATGAAGAGCGTGAATATATATGGTTTAATGTACAGTATGTTGGCCAGCCAATTGGAGAACAGCATTCACCCAAACAATGGTATAAAACTGTGCACTGCACACATAGTCCAGCTCAAGTTTAACCACTGTAAACTTATCTGTGACCAACCTGTAACCTGAAGCAATATTGGTTAGCTAGGCTAATGATGTGAGGGAAAACACGAATGGCTGATTTATTTGGCGATTACAAAAACCTTGAAGCATGGGATGCAGCAGAGAAAGAGCACATGGAGAATAAAAGCAACGTCTTGAAGACAAAAGAAAACTGAGCACATGAAAAAGATCAAGCTCAGTTGTCAGCAAGGTGGTGAAGCAGTGGGGCTCGCCGGCGATTCCAGGCACACAAAGGAGCAACAGTTTACAACAGTTGCAAAAATGTTGGTGGGCAAGTTCACAGGAAAAAAAAACACTACAGCCATCTGCAAATGAGCAAACTGCAAGGTAAGTGCCCAAGCAGACGGGACTATCTGGCAGAGTGGTGGAGGGGCCTTTAAGGAGGAGATGATGAATGAAGAAGTTACAGGTGTGCCTCATCTGTGACAGTGGAAGATGCCGGCCACCCCCGGCATTTGGCCATTTGTCTAATAATTACCTTAAAAAACTATTTCTTAGTGGAGCTGTTCACCAAGAGTTTTGCATGGTGAGGTCCTGTGTCATAATTCAGGCATAGATTTGATGATGATAATGGTGATGTTCTCCACAGTAAAGCATCAGCTGGCTTTAAGAACGAATATTTGAGACAGGGACAAAAAATTTTTGGATGGCAGAACCATAGTGTAGTTTACTTACTGGTTTCTCCGGCGGCGACATCGATTTCTCTGGCTGTGTGTGCGCGGCTTCGTACGCATGTCGGCTGTCACACAGCAGACTCTGGGCAGCCCTCAGGACATGGTGAGTTATCCTTATCAAGAAAGCAGAAATAATTAGTCCAGAACCCAGTGCTCTTTCATCATAACCATTTCCACTCACTCAATTTACTCACCCTGCAAGCTGCACAGTTGGTATTTTACTGTATGCCACCCATGCACAACCTGCAGCAGCAGTAAAGCAGTCCTGATAAACAGCCCTATTAAGAACAATGGGACATAATGTAGTTTTTAACATTAATCCAGTAATTGACAATCATAATGTTACAACTAGTAATAACCATAATAACCGAGCTTCAACAACAATATCAAGTACAACTGCAATATAAATCATTCATCACAGTTTAAAAGTGACACGTTTATTCAAAAGGAACTTGTTATGGTGTCATTCCATCTGAATATAGGAATTAGCCTCTGTAGTGTTACTCTGTGCCAACAAGACAGTCAGAGTCTGTAAAAAGTGTAATCGCATAAACTCCATGTTTCAAGGGCTTTGCTCAGAAAACACAGTGATGTATTAAGTCACTGGCAGAGAAAAGGGCAGGTGACAAAGCTGCCGACTGTTTGATATTCAGAGGGGAAGGTTTTCTCAGTCTGAACCTGAGTGAGTAGGAAACGCCCTTGCAGCTTCATAACTAAGGGGACATACACAATGAAAACACCTCTTATAATAGTGACTGATTTTCCTAAGGAGCTGAGGAATCTGTTTCTTTTCCTCTACAACTGTGCATTCGATTTTTGACTGGACAGTTTCCTTTTGAATCCAGATTTTTTTTCAGGTTATTATTTTTATTTTGTCTCTGGATTCATTAACCAGTCTTTCTCTGACCTTGTCAGAACCTCTCTGCCTATGGGTGAGGGATCAGATGTCTGATTGAATGCAATCCAAATCCCTGCAGCTAGACTTTCGAAATGGGACTGCAAGAGGTTTTGTTATCTGCTAAGCAGGTGACATTTATACTCATTTGAAATCTGCCCACGTTGGTACAGTCGGGTATTCTTTAGAAAATTGCTTAAGGGACTAGAACAAGTGTTACTTGGGATGATGTGTTCTGAGTATAGGGAACGCTCGGGTCTCTAGCCAAAGCTCTCCTGCCTGGTGCTTGGCTTTGTAGTCTGTCCCTACAGTGCAGACCCTCCGCCTCCACACCCAGCCAAACCCCAAACACACACACACACGCACACATGCGCACAGGCTATCCCATCACCAGATGTATTTCTGTTTTGAACAGCACCCACACGAAATCAAGTGCTTGCCAAATGCTCAGCAGCTAAGAGTCAGCAATAGGTAATCAATAGAGATTTACGGTCGGACTGCTCCCACCGTCGGTGTGCGACATCTCCTCTGTCACTTGACTGTAGGGACAGCAGAGATAATGCCATATCTGCTGGGTTTCTTCAGATTAGATATCTTAACTGGACTGCACAGTGGGGCTGTGGTCTCCCTCTGACTATCCATATCAGTGTAGTTAACAAGCCTCGGCATCAAAATAGCATGAATTGCTCTCTGTAGCGCAGTAGGGGAAGTCCTTATTGTGGCTACCTCGGGGCCACATGGAAATAATTTATGCTACTGTATTATGTTGTGCTTATTAGCACGATGCCCTGTTTCTATTATATGATTACAAATGCTTTCATGTAATTGGTGAATCAGTTTTGTGTTGGAACAGTCGTTTCGTAGCCAAACAAAAAACGCAGTATGGATTGTACTGAATGCTGTACATTGTTACTTGGAACTCTTCATGTGTAAACATGTCGCAGTTCTGTTTGCTTGGAAAGGTTGTTGGGTTAGAGCATCGGAGAGCAGGAAGTTCTGCACAGCTGTATGTGGTGAATTGATTAAATGCTTGATTAAACGCCAAACTGGAGAGTATATGCTAAAATAATCTTGTTTTGTATATTATACACTCTTACAAACACACACACACACACACACACACACACACACACACACACACACGCAATCTTGCTAATGCATATTCATACCCAAAGACTGAACAGACTAAGTATACATAAATCGCATAGTTTATCAACATCTTGGCACCGCACACACACACACACACACACACACACACACACACACACACACACACACACACACACACACAATCAAGTTTGATTTTCAAGCAAGGCTGTATCCAGACACAGCTAGCACATGCAATCCAAGCAAATCAAGTAGCATTCATATTAGCCGCACAGTTTCACACAGAAATGGCTTTAAAACAGGCCATGACATATTTTGTTGCGGAAAACAGTTTTCATAGTGTCAGCAAGCACACAGCCTCAGGCAATTTTCCCCAATATCTTTTTGTACCATTCCATATTGTCCAGAAGGTACCAGAACATATACAGTAAGTATCACATTTGTCTCACACATATGGTTATGCCTTCTGCAGTGTTGCTTCAGGGGTAATACAATTATTATTTTGTACAGATGATAAAAGAATAATACTGAATGGAAATATTAATCATTCTCAACAATTGTATGTACTAGATATACGTTTTGAGTGCTCTGCCAAATGACAGTATTCTCTGGACACAAATTTGTAAACTGTGATGACCATGCTTCTGAAATCTTTGAAGGGACGTAGTCCGCAATGCTTCTCAGTATCAGCATCCCTGAGCAAGTAATTAATTAATATTTCATTTATTTGCAATATACACATCCAGATCTTGTCCTGCAATGAAATGTGAAACAAGGAAAATCTTAACAAGTGAAGGTTTGTTATGCTGTGTCACGCATCACATTTGCCAACTCTGTCTCATTAGCCGAGCATGACTCCATTGTGAGAAATTACTTTTTGATATCCAGTAAATAGGCATGATTTTTCACGACCGTGTTTGATTTCCATTCTTTCTGTTTTATCTGCTTTGATTGGCTGCACCCCGTTAATGCTTGGTTTTTCTGAGGTTTTGCTTTAATTGACTTGTAGTGGTGAGCCATAGCTCTTCCAGAAAATTCTTTGAATAATCATCACTCATCATTGTGTCGTCCTATACAGCCTTACATAAGAACATAAAAATGTGACAACCTCGGATCCCCGTAGTTGCAACTAAATGTGTAGAAAATGGTTTCATTAATTTAATCAATAACCTCCCCATTGCCTGTCCAGTCTTACAGTTATTTTATTTATTTTATTATTTCTAGTTATTTTGTCTTACAGTTATTTTGATTTTATTAGTTTATTAGTTTAGTTTGTATTTTTTGTACAAAAATACGTATTTTTTTCATTTTTTTTCACTTTTCCCCCCAAAAAACAAGAATGACACACAGTTTTCAAGCATAGTTTTAAAATGTGTCAGCAAATAATTTGA
>CAAKHG010028755.1:0-15116 GCA_901007715.1 Dactylopterus volitans
ACACACAACAAACCACCATGACTGTGTGTTCTGACTCCTTTCTATCAGAACCAGCAGCAGCTGTTTCAGCAGTCTGAGCTCCAGTAGCTGGTCTGTTGGATCGGAACCACACAGGCCAGCCTTCACCCCCCACCTGCATCAGGGAGCCTTGGCCTCCATGTCACCGGTTCACCTCTTTTCCTTCCTTGGACCACTTTTGATGGATCCTGACCACTGCAGACCAGGAACCCCCCACAAGAGCTGCAGGTCTGGAGATGTTCTGACCCGGTCGTCTAGACAACATAGTTTGGTCCTTGTTGAAGTGGCTCAGATCCTCACTCGCCACCATTTTTACTGCTTCCAACACATCAACTTTGAGGACAAACATTCACTTTCTTGCCCCCCCCCCCCCCACTGACACCATGGTAACCAGTTAATCTGTGTTTTTCACTTGTCACTAGTCAGTAGAAGGTTTTGGTTGCCCGGTGTTTATCCAAACCCGTCAGCCACACATCATCGCTGTGACGCGGGCGGTGCCACCTTTTTTTGTTTCTCGTGTAAATGCGTCAAATATGTTAAGTGTCTTGTTGAAAGCGGTGGATTATGTTAAGCTTCGTCCAGAGCGTCCACGGGTTCCAAGGTTTTAATCCCAAAAAGAAAGAAGAAGAAAAAACTCCCTCTGGGCTCCAGAACAGAGCTCATCTTTTATGTTCTTATCGCTCTTTATTCACTTTTACACACAGGAATTAGCCGGAATTTAGAATTCAGATTCAACAGGTTAATCTGATGCTGCGTTTTTGTGCTGGCGGTTTAATCCTCCTTTGGTGACAGCTGAGCGAAGGAGCTGAATGACAATAGGAACGTGACGTCTGCGGATCAGTGTATTTGTAGAAGTTCCGATTCTTCAGATTTCTCTCACGCGCACCTGCAGCTTCAATAGCAACACATCTGATAAGGCGGCCGGACGCTGCCGGAGAGGCTGCGTGTAAAAAAATACCAAGATAAAAGCTCCGTGATTGGATTTTTCTTTTTCTCTTTTTTTTCGGATGTGATCATTATCAAGCCACAGATTATCAAAGGAAATGGTTTTTATTATTCCAGACGGAGTTAACGGAGGACTTGATATCTATGTTACAATGCAGATGTGCAGTCGCTGATTTTGGGAATCATACAGTACAAATGGGAAATTAAACAGACGCGTGGCGACCGGGAAACGTCACCCTCCGCAGACCGTAGATGTGGAACCGATAACGCTGTTGACGCCCTCTGCTGCTGCGCCTGAACGCGTCATTGGGCCACAGCAGCGAAAGCTCACACTGCTCAGAGCCGCTGTCAGACAGAATTCCGAAGGACCCTTTTCATCCTTTTTTTTTTTAGACACTTTGAAGCAAAATTGCATCTACCTCGACTGTATGTCGGGTATACTGGCGGCGTAACCTCTGTCAGCTGTTTGCCAAAGTCGAATCACATGACAACAGCGGGTTAAACAGCTCGCTGCAACAGATGCTACAGGGTTTTTTTTTCCACGTTCAAGACAAATGGCTGCTTCTTTATAGCCGCTGCAGCTAAAAACCAGGATTCCTGTGTAAATTTCATGAACAATAACATAACACGAATCTGGCGGAGATGAACCTCGATTAATCCTTTTTTAATTCTGTGAAGCCCAAATAAAACTCGCTTGGCTTCGTGCTTCTGGGCCGCTTGCTAGCGTTTTTCTGGGGGTGACGAACTTTAAACCGGGTGGACTCAAAACCCAAAAGCGCCTCACAGAAGCGGCCGCCATGTTTGTGACCTGGGTGAAGCGCACGTTCTAAAGCTCGTCTACCGCAGAAACTCGGCTTGCACTCGCAGCTCCGGTTGTCGGCCACGCCGGGCCGCCGGCTTTAATATGAGCTTGCCTCAGCCGTTTCCGCTGATTGATGCGTGCCCCTTAATTGCAGAGAGGAACTAATCATTCAAATGTCTTTCAGCAGGCTTTAAGTGTTCATGAAACATTCACGCCTCTCTGCCGTCAGACCTTCATCTCAATCTTCATTTTAATTTCGCAAATTAACTGTCGCTGTCAGTCTTTTGTTTTCCCCCCCGTTCATCGCGGTCCGTGATGCCGGTGCTGGCCGGCGTCACTGTCAGTCGACCCGTGCCGGCTCGGGTCATGGCGACGATCCGCCGCGTGCTCCGTGTCAGGCGCAATTTGGCAGGGAAATGAGTTTCAGGGCAGAGAGGCGTCGGCTTGCTAGAAAGCCTCGTCGCCGCGAGCAACCAGCTACCATCGACATGTATGAGCCGGTTTCAGCGGGAGCGAGCAGGTTTGCAAGGTGGCGCCAATGCCCGGTGCCCTTATCCTGCATTCTATTTAACGTCCAGCAGGGGGCCGTTCCAGTGGGTGGTGGAATGCAGATTCAGCAGAGTAGAAACCAAGACCGACCCAAACCGACCGGCATTGTGTGTTTTATGTCGGGTCTCCAACCCAGACGGATTCATCCAGTAGAAGCTGAGGAGACCAGCGATGTCTGTGTGTCCACCTGAAACTCGGCACGGAGGCCGTGTGTTGTGTTCAAGGGTCGTCACGTAATTCATGAGCCTCACAGCAGAGCCGAGTGGAGCGTAGCCCAACAGCAGCGTTTACATTTAGATTTTGACGCTACGCAGCCGGGCCCAACTGGGGGGTCGTGTCTGGTCTGGGTCGGGTAACCAATCCAATTTCAGCGCCAAACCCTCCCGCCCAATCCAAGATAGAAAATAGAACATCTCATTTAAATCATCTAAGGAATCTCTGCATAAATTGTCAGAGTAACATCTTTAATGAAAGTCATATCAGTCATTGACATTTTCATTTGGTTTATTGAGGCTGTTTTTTTTTTTTTTTTGGTGTTTTTTTTTTTTTTGGCAGTCTGAAAAACGGCAGACACGGTGACCATGATGTTAAACTGCAGCTCAGCGCTCGTTTGCGCGTCACAGATGGACAGTTCTCGTCGGGAACAAGGGGTGGAGGGAAGCGTGAGGGCCTCGTGGTGCTCCGGCTGTAGGTCTCAGCAGGTCTGCACCTTTCTCTGAAGAACGATGTGACACCATCAGCTTTGAAGATGTTGATCGAAAGACAGGTTGGCTTAGGAAGCAAATCTAGATCCTTTTTAAAGTTACAACCCGTAAGACTCGAGTCCTGGTTCACCTGGCGACACTTTTCAGCCGAATCTGAATTCAGCGAGAGGTCTACATGGTGTTAGGACCCCCCACCCCCTACAAACAAAGGGTCAAGTGGAATTTCCCAGAATCCATCAGCCAGATGGCAGCACAGGGGACCAAAGAAAAGCACAATTGTAAGCACTGTCCTCATCAGTAACGATTACACGAGTCACAGGAGCCGTGGGGCATTCTCCATTTCAGCGCGCCACATCTGAGGACGCCACATTGTCACGTCGCGTCAGCTTCTGTAAACGCGATGGAGGCCTGCTGATGTGTGAGGTACCAGGGTCCTCAAGAGGCCTCCCAACGCATAACGGAAGATTTCTATCCAGTATGGATTGACTCTCCCGTCCGAGGGCCAAGACGGGACCTGAAACAGGAGGGGGAGGACTGGCGGTAGGGTCAAGGGTCGGGTTAGGATTAGGCCGTAGTCACTGGTGGTAACAGCAAATGAAGCCTAATAGCAGATTTTAATGAGGAAGACGCGCAGGGCAACGGTAGCCAGCGCCTTCAGTCCTTGGAAAAAAAGAGGGGCGGGGCTAGTGGGGAGGTCAAGGGTGAGACTGGGATTGGGCCTCACTCTCGCCATCTGCCGGCTTCTCTCCAGGTGAACCTTGGCAGCCATCAGTACCTGTTCACGGTAGACGTGAACCCGTCGGAGATGCCCTGCCTCTGCCTCAGACACGACGTGGACGCCCTGCTGTGGCAGCCGCGGCCCGACCAGCCCGGCAACATGTGGGAGCACGTGGCCACCTTCAACGCCCTGGGTAAGCGCGTCCGGCCTGCACCTTCCATTTACTCCCAGACACGCTGATGTGTGCCGAAGCGCTACAGTTCATTAAAACGCCAAAGTAGCCGGGGCCTCATAGATCACCCGAGTTTCCTCACGTCGCTGGATCTTAATTAGTTCAGTTTAGCCCCGCTCATTCGTTTGCAGCTTTCCCACATGTGTGCAAACGACATTAAGAGACACATGGGCCCGTAAAGTCAATCAGATCAATGAAAAAATCCAATAAATAAAATCCGATCAATACATCCTCTACTGAATAAGTCAGTTCCGTCTAAAATGGGAGGGGTCAGTGCTTAAGAGCGACATAGCAGGAGGAGTAAAAGACCACGAGCAGCCGTTGGCTTTGCTGCAGCTGGACTTGCTTCATTGTCATTCAGCATCACCACCATCGTGCACACGTGACATCAACGACTCCCAGTATTTAAAATGCACATGAAATATAAAGTGCAGGTATGGCTTAAAAGAGTTTAAAAACATTCCTGAGTATAAAGAGCATAAAAGGGGAAGATAAAGAGTAAAGCGACGTGGTGCTGAGGTTGCAGCACAGTGGTGATGTTGTAGTAGCGGCGACCTGAGGGCAGCAGGAAGCAGCTAGTAGTTTTGCTGGCATAGAGACATTTTGTTCAGTAAGCAAATGTCAAGTAAACATTTTCCCTAAAACGCTCCACGTCATATTTGATAATATGCAGCAGAGCCTCTCAGAGCCTGGAGCCCTGGAGGCCGAGTGCAGCTCCAGTGGCAAGTCACCGCAGACGTGACGGAGTGCGGTGTTTTTCTGTTTTGACATCGTTTTTCACACGGAGAACTTGCGGCGCAGCGGGGGGATTTATTTTTTCCCAGCGATCCTTTCACCCGATCAGTGAGGATGTTACGTGGCGCGTTCAACCTTTCGTTGGCATGGCGACGTGAACGGCGGCAGACGGTTGCGCGTGTGTGTTGCTGCCGAGTTCCTGTGTTAACATTTTGACACCAGAGAAATTACTTTTAGCTCCCAAACGCTTTGATTAAATGTTGATGAGATGTGGTTATCGCCTGCTCCCGACCTCTGACCTCTGACCTCGACTGTGAACCAGATGTGTTAAGACCCCCTGATGTGTGAAATACTAAAACACATTTCCTACTTCATAGAACAATTATAAAACCTCCTTCCCTCTTTAACCTGTTGTAGTTTATATCCAGTTGCAGTCGTCGCCTGGAGTCGAGGTATTTACAGGTTATGACACATTTTTATCATTTTTAATATCTTTGAAGTAAGCTGCTCAGTCTCTCTGTGATACATTGATAGAAATTCAGCCTGAGGAGGAGCTTCAGTGTTCAGCCTTCTTGCTTTTGTAGGGTCGTCAACCTTTCGCTTCACTTTAGATCAAACTTCATAAAACCAAGCATCTTTAAAAAAAAATCTATTAAATTTACAACCAGTTCTCCTCCCACCACAAAGTCCACCTTAACAAAGGTGAGGTCGTCCTGGACTGATGAGCGCTGATCGTTGAGTTGGGTTCCGGAGCGTTGAGATAAGGATTTCACACAGGAGTATTATGATAGAAAGTAACAGAAGTAAAAGTACGAGTGACAGTGGAAGTACAATGATGAACAAAAATAGAAAATAACGGATAGAAGTTCAGCAACTATATAGCATGCCAAGATGGCGCCAAGATACAATGCCGTTAGCATGCCGTTAGCTTGTGGCGTGAAGCATCGGCGGCGGCGTGGGCGCGCTAGCCCGGCTCCCTGTGGGCGTCTTCAGTCTGAGGCGCCAAACGTTCTCCGGGTCCTCCGTCATGCGGCTGTGGAACATCTGGCGCTGCACTAAGTAGGTGACAGAACATTTCAGATGGCGGCAATAAAATGGCCGCTTAACGACGAGAGGGAGTTTACCCGCGCCGCCGCCGCCCGCTCCTTCCTGCAGGCGCGCAGAGGGAATCATCTGAGAGCGGTTGACTCGCGGGATCATTAGCAGGTTTCTCGCTGTGAATATTAAGCGTCGAGATGCGTCTGGATGATAACGGCGAGGCCGATAACTGGATTACGTCGCGTCCATTAGCGCTGACTGATGGTGTCGGGCCTGTGGCGTTAATTGTCAGGCCGGCGAGACGCGGCGCTCTCGGTCGCCGCCTGCGTTTTCATTTACCCGTTATTGTTTATTCATTTACTCATCCGCGGCTCCTCGGCGGCGGCGGCATCTGGAACGCGTTCCATTTCAATTTTCTGTCTCTGGCAGGTTTGACGTCTTCATTTGTCTGCAGTTTGTTACCATCGAGCATCCGAACGAGGCCCAGATGCACGAACGCGCGTTAAGGTGGAATTGCGAGGACTCTGTTGACTGGCCGAAACGTTCCATTTGCATTTTTTTTTTTGGTTTCCCAGAATAGAAATTAAAAACCAAAAAAATTGTGTGAAGAATGAAATTACGCCCTCAAAGGGGCAGGACGAAGTAAACACTCATAAACGTGCACTCTCCTCTCACTTCATCCATGAAGTTAGTTAAATTAAAACCCGCCTACGCCAGCTCTGTTTTATTAAGACCAAATATTCATCCAGTGACTAAATAATCAAAAAAATGAATATATAAACATGGATGAGTCTGCGTACCGCCCCCCCCCGGTTTCCTTCTATACATGATTTAAACTGCTCTATATTGCACTCACTCACCACTTTATTAGGCACACCTGCTCCACCGATGGTTAATGCCAATACCTCATCAGCCAATCACACGGCAGCAACCCAGTGCACTCGGGCAGGGCCGCCGCGCCGTGCTGGCTGCTTTAGGCGAGATTTATTCTTTTCCTTTTAGTTCAGTCTAATCTCATTAACATTAATGAGGAAGTCGCTCTGCGGGAGGAGGGGCCAAAACCCGCCAGGTCCTGTGTTTTGAAATCCCTGGTGTCAGGTGGGCGATCTGCAGACGCAGGAAACGGCTAATCGGGTTTGGAGGAGTGGAAGATAATTTGTTTTTCCCCAAACAAATGAGCCCCGTCGCTGGCGAGACCCGTCCGCTCGCCAGCCGCCGGACCGCCGTCCTCTCGGCGCGATGTCGCCCCCCCGCCCCTCCTCCGGTTTGAAAACAAGAATGTTCTCCTCTGACAAATATTAAAAGGTCTGCGGCGTTTCTCGGCCTTTCGTGAGTCTCGGAGCCCCTTTTTAAAAGTCCAAAATCTCCAGCCAGCCGCTCGGAGCCGGAACAACAGCGCTAATCCGCTCGTTCCCTGCCTGCTAATAACGTTTTAATGATCCCGAAGGTGAAATCTTCACACACACACGCACACACACACATTTGTCTGATAAGCGGTCTGAAGATATGTAATTTCACGGAGGCACAACAGGTAATCCACAATTCCTCCGTCTGATGAGACCTCGGAATAGTTTGACGCTTCACCCGCCAAACGCCTTCCTGTCTGTCAGCTGTGACGCGGCGCTGCGGCGCTGATGGTCGCCGTCCTGCGTGCGCTACAGCCGGAGAGGACATTTCACCGCATCTCAGTGGTGCGTGTGAATAATAGACTTGTGTAATCAGGGATTATTTGAGCGTCTGGCCTGCCGCGCCTTTTCACACCCTCAATCGTAACCCTGTAAACGCTCAGGCCAGTCAGATGTTTCCAGATGATTCCAGCGGCAATAAAGCCTTTTAATTTGCTCCCAGAATCATTTTTAGACTCTAAACTCAAGAGAATCTTGTCTCTCTCATACACACACACACACACACACACATGGACACACACTCTCATCTGTAATCCGAACAAAACAGTGATATTGCGGCGTTGTCATTGGGTTCATCGGGCCTGCCGATCTTCTTCTTCTTCTTCTCCTCCCTCTTCTCCGGCTGAGGTTGACGGACGCGCTTGTTTACGCGGAGGAGCTTTGATCAAACGTCCTCCGCGATGTCTCACTCCTTCATGCTTTTGTTTGCTCGTTTCCCCGCCTACACGTGTTTTTTTGGCACGCGAGCATGTGCAGCTGCTGGATGTGCCGAGTCGCAGCGTGCCGCTTTACCACCATGACTCGGCAGTCTTTTTTTTTCCCACCTTTTCCTTCTCTGCATGTCTCTGATGTCGCCATTTTCTCTCTGCAGGCTACGTGCAGGCGTCCAAGCGGGATAAGAAGTTTGCGACCTGCGCTCCGGACTTCTCCTACGCCTCACTGTGCGAGTGCCTCCGCCGCGCTTTCATCTACCGGCAGCCGACGTCGGTGGAAACGGTTCTCTTCAACAGGAAGCAAGGTCGTCAGGTAGGACAGGTTGCCAAGCAACAGGTGGCCAGCCTGGACACGGACGAACCCATCCTGGGCTTCAGAGCGACCAATGAGAGACTGTACATC
Organism: Dactylopterus volitans; assembly: GCA_901007715.1. Lineage (NCBI taxonomy): Eukaryota > Metazoa > Chordata > Actinopteri > Syngnathiformes > Dactylopteridae > Dactylopterus > Dactylopterus volitans. The sequence continues at coordinate 8,264 of CAAKHG010028755.1, forward strand.
CTGACCTCCAGGAACCTCTTTGTTCTAAAGGTCAATAATAATTAGATTTGGGAGTCTGGCGGCTTCAGACTTTGGATGGAGGAGCGTGATCATTCCAACGTGAAGATCTCTTATCTCCCGCCGCTCATGTGTCAGTCTGTGCTCCGCCTGTGTTTCCGTCTCCGGTCTTTGTGTGTCCGTATATGTCCAAGATTGAGAAACAAGCAGCCCTGTTCTGGAAAACAGACCAAATTAATAAAGAACATCTCAAGAACAACCAGCAGATCACATTTAAGTCTTTTAATTCATCAGGACGTGGTTGGATGAATCACGTGTGATGATTCTGGATGTGGCGTGGAGGCTTCCTTCCCCCGTTCTGGAGCAGGTTTGCGTGCGTTTGTCGGCGCCGGCGGTCGATTGTCACCCGCCGGCGTCACCGCGGAGCAGCGGACCGGCGGACCAGCGGAGAGCCGCTTTACGTCCCTGATTTTACATAAGCGCGTAACTTCAGCCTGGGTCCTGGAGGAGTCCAGCCCGCGCTCTGGTGGGCGGGGTTTAACGTGGATGCTGATGCTTCGCCGCGCCGGACGCGCGAGCCGGCAGGCGGTTTTCATCCCCCAACGCCGAGTGTGGATACCGACGGCGCTCCGATATCTGCCGACTTCGCACGGTCGTCCTCGTGGACTCGAGAAGGATCCGAGTAGGTTTTGAAGGTTAAAGGTCACCGACGGCTCTGCGGCCTGTTCTTGTGAGTGTGACGTCTCTAAAATCCGAAGCCGCTTGCGTTTGCCCCCTCCCTCCATTTTCCTTCCATTTCCTGAGTCGATTTGCTCTCCCTTTGGCCGTCGCTAATCGCCCCTTTCAGCCTGGAGAAAGGAGGGAAAAAAAAACCCCCAATGTTTTTTATTTAATTATCGGTGCAGAATTGAATCAGCTGCACCGGCGAGTCGCGCGGAGAAGACGAGACGGAGCTGCTGGTGTGTGCGCTCGCCGTGTTCACACCGGGAGAAGCGGACGCGGCGCTGCCAAACGTCCATCCTGACGCCTTCAGGTGAACGACACACACACACACACACACACACACACACACACACACACACACACACACACACACACACACACACACACACACACACACACTAGAAGAGCCTCTGCATCAGAATGAAGTGTCCTGGGGCGACATGTTGCACCGCCTGATTCTGTGATTTCAGCCGCGCATCACATGCACTCGCACACACTCGCCCGGCCACTTTATTAGGTACGCCTGTTCAACTGCTCGTTAAACGTAAACATCCCATCAGCCAATCACATGGCAGCAGCATCAGCGCATCCAGGCACGAAGACGTGGTCCAGAGGATCCTCTGAAGGTCAAACCAGCATCAGGATGGAGGAGAAAGGTGGTTCAAGTGTCTCTGAAGGTGTCCTGGTTGCTGGTCTGAGGGTCCCAGCAGCTGCTGATCTACTGGGGTTCTCACACACAACCATCTCGAGGGTCTACAGAGGAAGGTCCCACAAAGAGGAGACACCCAGTGATGCTCAGTTCTCTGGGAGGAGATGCCTCGTTGGTGCCAGAGGTCAGAGGTCAGAGGAGAATGACCAGACTGTTTCGTGCCATTTTAGTGATAAACAGTAAAAATGACAAATTTAACTTTTTCTCAAAAACAAAACTCATAACATCACACACGATTATATTTTGTAATGACTATGAGATTAAAAAATGTGGCTTTAATGGGACTCTAATCTCTGACATATCCAAGACTGATTTAAAAAAAAAATCTCCCAGCCGCCCAACATTTGTTATATGGAAAATAACTTTCGTGTGTGTGTTTTTATTATTTTTTATGAATAACAGTGACATCGAGAAATCAAACTGGCATTTAAAGGGTTAAAATCGATCGATCAATAGATAGATTGATAGATCAGTTTCTCAGCTGCACAATCAATCATCATGAACACATCAGTTCATAAAATAGTGCATAAAGAGTAAAATAATTAAAATAAAGAATTTGAGGTAATTAAAAAAATAATACGGCTGCGTGTTCCTGGCTAATGAACACATGCATGTCAAACAGCAGCCATGAGAAGACGATCATGAGTCAATGAGATAATAGTTCGGATTTCTGACTCGTGAATCTTCATATTTTTAATGGCTCTCGAATCCATTAGAGCAGCTTTGATGGAAACGCTCTGGTGACTCAGCAGGAGCTGGTGTTGATTCATCCCAGTATGATGATGGAGGCCCACTAACAGTGTGTCCGGTATGCATACAGCCCATAATATGACGGCCTGTCAGTGGGCGGGGTTTAGTAGGCAGCGAGTCAGCATTTGGTCCTCAGAGTTGACGTGTTAAGAAGCAGCAAAAGTGGTGAAGTGTGAAGATCTGAGCCACTTTGACAAAGACCAAGCTGTGATGTCTGGACCACCGGGTCAGAACATCTCCAGAACCGCAGCTCTTGCGGGGGGTTCCTGGTCTGCAGTGGTCAGCAGCAACAGTAACTGAGTTAGTTACTTTCACCAGGGAGAGTAACGCTCAAATATGGCGAGGAGTTTGGGCGTTGAGTTTTGAATCGTTTCCTCAGATTCTCTCCCAGGTTTCCACCTCCCATCATGGCACCATGAGGGAACCACATCACATCTATCAGGGAATGTGAATAAATATTCTCCAGACGTTCCGCGTGACACTGAAGCTGGAGGTTTCTCTCTCTGTTGGAGCAGAGCTGTAATTACCCCCCAAACCCCCCCAATCCTCAGCCCCCCACCCGCAGCACCCCGCCCCCATCCACCCCCCCGCTGCCCCCATTACACCCCTGTTTATTCTCCTCTGATTGCATTGAAACATTTAGTCCAGAGTCAGTGAGCCAGAAGGTCTCTGGTCTCCACCTGTGTGGCTCCTGCTGCATCTTCCTCCTTCCCGCTTCACCTCCGCGCTCCTGCCTGCGAAACTTAAACCTAAAGTAGAAATTTGTGAGATTGGGAGTTTTCACGAGGTGAGGAGCTGAGGAGCTAATCCCCACGTTTGGGTGAACTGTCCCTTTAAGGTGCTTTGCAGTCGCTGGTGAGCGTCGCTAAAAGGCCTGAAAGCTAAAGGCCGATCAGCCAAGCCTGCAGTGGGCGCTGCCGGCCGGACCTGCCGCTCCACGCGGCAGCGCGGATGCAAGATGGCGGCCTCACCGCGACGGCCGCGTCAATAGAGATTAACAGTTAAATAATCCAACCCTGATGAATAATCCCGCCGCCCCCAAAACGCAGCAGAGTCGCGTCTGCGTCCATACGGGTCTCATTTTCTGTTGCGGATTGTTGACCAGACGAATGAGCTTCATCACGTAACCAGATTAACGGCCCGTAACCGTGCCGACGGGCGGCGGCAGCGGCCACTCGCCAACGCCTCTGCCAGCCTTCATCAGATTGGGCGCTAATTGCACGCTGCCACGCGGATTAACCAGCCGCTGAGCCGCAGCCACTTTGTTCCGAGCCTGTTTTTCATTGTTTCGCATTCTTGTCACTAAAGGGCTGATTGCTGCGGCGCTCCCGCGGCTCCCAGCAATCAGCTGCCAATCAGATGAGACGCCCCCGCCCCCGCCAAGCCGGGTGTGGGCGGGGCCTCCCATAACAACCGCTTTGTTCAACTGACAGGAGGAAGAGAAAAAAACGACATGTTATTTTCTGCCAACACAAGTAGTCCTGTTTTTAACTCCTGTAAAATGTTGTAAAGGCACATCTGCAGTTGCTCGATGAAAATATCATATATCGATTGCCAAAAGAAAAAAATGACACGGTGAGCAAACATCACAAGCGTTTCAAGAAATTCCTTCTTAATGTCTGAAAATGACATGAAGATGGCAGGTCAGGGAGAGAAGAAGAAGAAGTTGAAGAAGGATAAGGAGAAGAAGACGGTAAAGAAGATAGAGAAGGAGGAGCAGAAGAGCAGTGACCAGCTTAGCTGCAGCAGCACCAGCGACATCACCAAAGAGCCAGAGATCTTCTCACCTCTGGATTACTGGATTGTTGCATATTTGTGTAGAAAACGATTCTGTGCCCGTTAGCATCACCGATGCTAGCAGGTGTTAGCTTGTCGGCTTCAGCTGGGCTGCAAACATCGTCCGCCGCGTTCAACCTTTTTTTTTTGACCTACAGAGCTGAAACTGCTGTTTTACTTGTTAGAAGCGACCCGATGAAGCGACGCCGATGCCGCTCTTCTCACCCAGAGGCTGCTTTGCTTCCGTCGCTCACCTGTTGTGGGACAGGATTATTTTTAACACGACATCATCGCCGTCATCGTCAGCATCTTCGTCATTTGTCTTCTCGTCTTTCAGCCTGAACACAAAGCAGGTCAGTTCTGTCATGGGTTCAACGAAGAAAGGGCCGCCGCCCCCGCCGCCGCTCGATGGCCCGGCGCCACGGCCTCCGGAGAGCAGGGCTCCTCGCAGCCAATCAAACGTCTTATCAGCCGCCGTTAAAGCTGTGCTCCTTAGAGAGGAAAAGGGATAAAAAAAGCTTGATGCTGCTGGAGTTTGATTGTTAGGTTTCTTTTTTTTTTTTTGAACCATAAAAGGACATTCACACCTTGAGCGGCGTAACAACGCGGATAGTTTAGATGGAATATCGGCGTTACCAATGGAGTGATCTTTATCAGTCAGGAGAAGTCAAAATCGTTACTGTTTCCATGGTTACAACGCCGTCACGTTGCTAAAATGTGGCGCGTTACTGTCACTAAACTCACTGAAGCCGTTTCTATCCGAGTGATCTGACCAGGCTCTCTCAGCCACGGAGGAGCGAGGGGAAGGGGGCGGGGCGACCGCATAAGTGCTGGTGATTGGCTGAGTAACATTTCATGGTATAAGCCAACCAGAAGCAGAGTTCCAGTTCTTCTTCTGCTTGTGTGTCGCTTTTCATGTTTGTGGTACTCGACCTCTCCTCGACCTCTCCGACGCGCCCGAAGAAGAACCGGCCTCATCAGGCGGGACTGTGGAGCAGGCATGGAACGGTTCTCGTGTGATTTTACGGGTTCTGCGACAGTTCTGCAGCAGTCGGCAGCGGGAGTCCTCGGTTGGGTTCAGAGAAAGATTTGGGGTTAAACTTGACCCGTTCGCGTGTCAGAAAGACTTTCTGGGCAAACTTCTCCCACGTGCCTGCGTGCGAACAGCATCTACATCTGCCACAGCCGGAATCGGGTTCCCACGTGTTCCTCGGCACAAACGCGGTTCCGGTGGCTTGATTGAACCGCCGTTACTCACGTGCGGGCTCCTGATTGGCTCGTCAGATCAGTTCCCCCGTACGCCGCCGTGGTGGTTTGTCCGGTCTCCACCGGGGATGCCGGAAGGTTCAGGTCCTTTCACACGTTTCAGCAGAGCGACGCTAGTGGGCCGGTGGGGCGGTGGGCTGGTGGGCGGGGCTGGTGGGCGGGGCTGGTGGGCGGGGCTCCTCGCAACACAACGCCACTCACGCTCCCGAGAGACCCAATGAAGCTCTTTGAATTCCCCCCCAGGGAGTTTAGCGCTGCTGACGGTAGCACTAAACTGTGAGTGTGTGTGTGTGTGTGTACATTTACACACTAAACATCAGCATAGTTCCATTTTCTCAAAGGAGCAACAAAACAAGGTCGATATGTTTCATTGTCTCCATGGAAACTGGTCGTGTAATTCTACCGCGATCACAACATTACGACCACCGGTCCTGTTGTCTTGTTCACCCTCATGCATATTCAAAATTTGTTTGAGGAGAGGCGTCTGTAAATACATAATTTAGTTAGACTGATCAGCCACAACAATAAAACCACTCACATTCATTGACCAAAATATTAGGGACCCCTCCTAGTGTAACCCAGTACAGTCCAACAGCGTCACAAACTACAGTCCCAATAACAATCATTCAAACATGTCAACACCTCTCTCACACACATTCAATCACAATCCAACATAAAACTCCTCCTGAAGGGAGAACTGATTGCAGGGCTGTTGTATTATACTCTATGGTGGACACGCGGTGGTCGTAATCTTATGGCTGATGTGTTGTATTATACTCTATGGTGGACACGCGGTGGTCGTAATCTTATGGCTGATGTGTTGTATTATACTCTATGGTGGACACGCGGTGGTCGTAATCTTATGGCTGTTGTGTTGTATTATACTCTATGGTGGACACGCGGTGGTCGTAATCTTATGGCTGATGTGTTGTATTATACTCTATGGTGGACACGCGCTGGTCGTAATCTTATGGCTGATGTGTTGTATTATACTCTATGGTGGACACGCGGTGGTCGTAATCTTATGGCTGGTGGCTATATACAGTATGACTGTAGATAATCTACAGGCGCCTATTTAGCATCACAGGTATACAACTACACATCACAATTTAATACTACACGTGACAAGAATAATCGGAGAATGTTCAATCTCAGCTGCAGGCCCGTAGGGGGCGCTAAGTGGTGCAAAACTGCTCCTGCTCCTTTATCATCTGCTTTTTCTTATAGCAGAACTGGCTGTTATTGGGCTCAGGGAAATTACAATAGTGGATAACGTAGCTGTTTTGAGTCGTTGCAGCGCGTTTGACCCTGTCGGGCCACCATACGACCCTGAGAACGAGCCACACTCGAGAGCAATAATAAGCAAATGCTGTGCATCTTGTTGTTGTTGTTGTTGTTTTTTTAAGGGAATTTTCTGGTGGAAAAAGACGACATGAGTTCCTGCGACTCCAGAAGCGACTTTTATTTCAAACATGAACAGAAATGAAATATTTCCAAACAACCGGGCGACACTCACGGAATCACGTTAATCAGCGGCTCCAAACACGGTAACGCACGATACACCACGCACGCATGCACGACGCAAGGGATGCTCGTTTAATACACATGGCTCACACACACACACACACATAA
>CAAKHG010028756.1:0-13712 GCA_901007715.1 Dactylopterus volitans
CCGCTATGAAACGGCATATGCTGAAGCCTACACCCGCTATGACATAGCATACGCTGTAGCTTACACCAGCTATGCTGTAGCATACGCTGTAGCCTACAACCTCTATGCAGTAGCATACGCTGTGGCCTACACCCGCTATGACACAGCATACACTGTAGCCTACACCCGCTATGACACAGCATACGCTGTAGCCTACACCCGCTATGACACAGCATACGCTGTAGCCTACACCCGCTATGACATAGCATACGCTGTAGCCTACACCCGTTATGCAGTAGCATACGCTGTAGCCTACAACCTCTATGCAGTAGCATATGCTGTACCCTACACCCGCTATGAAACGGCATATGCTGAAGCCTACACCCGCTATGACACAGCATACGCTGTAGCCTACACCCGCTATGCGGTAGCATACAGCCTAGCGCGCTGTAGCCTACACCTGCTACGTAGTAGCATACAGTCTAGCGCGCTGTAGCGTACACCCGCTACGCGGTAGCATGCAGTCGAGCGTGCTGTAGCCTACACCCGCTACATGGTAGCATACAGTCTAGCGCGCTGTAGCCTACACCCGCTACGTGGTAGCATACAGTCTGGCGCGCTGTAGCCTACACCCGCTGCATGGTAGCATACAGTCTAGCGCGCTGTAGCCTACACTGGCTTGGTTCAAAAGTCTGAGTGAATTTGAAATCAAAGGTCAAGCCGAGAGTTTTTGAACCCTCTGCTGGATGATCAGACAAACTACAGCACACAGCCTAAGGCACTCTCTAACTGTACGTCTGCTGCAGGTTGTTACTATGGTTGTGAACGATCAACCAATTTGACCGGATATTCGGTTTAACCAGTCAGAGATGTGGCTGTGACGGCAGCAGCCTCCTCAGTCGATACGCATCAGCCATGAATCTTTAGATGACTCCATGGTAGAGTCATGCATCAAATATCACCAGACTAGCGGTCAGTAGACGCGGCTTTCACACTTTGCTTCTCTAAAGCAACGCGAGAGCCAGCGGCTGCCCGCAGAACGATTCTCTCACATGCTCAGTCGCTGTCATCACTGACAACTGACACTGATGGTAACGCCAGCACCAGCTTGACCGGCTAAAAATAATGAGTTCCCGTGAAAGATTTTCAACCCATCAGCAAAACAAAAACCTACAGCTTTGAATGTTTTTGAATTGTAAGACAAGGATGGAAAACATGACAAAAGCCGCCTGTAAGCCAAAGAATTCGAATTCAAAGTCGCTCACGCATTATTTTCTGTATTCTGTGGTCTGTCAAAAAGTTTTCATAAAGACAAATATACCGATGAGAAATGTCTGTAGGCCCATTTTGGCATCATCTGGGGTATTAGAGTGCTTGTGCTTGTAGAGGAAAAATATAACACAAGAAATCATAACGGCACAAAATTATTTTGAAATTTGAATCATGAGCTTCATTGCCTCTAAGAATGATATTTTCACAGTAAAAGATACAGTCATTATCTCTATGAATTTCATTGCAAGGGCCTTAAGATTTGAAGCCGCGCTGATCCAAGGCCCATCTTTTTGTTCCTTCTCAGATCCAGAACATCCAGCTGGAGCGTGAGATGGCGTTGGCGTCCAACCGCAGCCTGGCCGAGCAGAACCTGGACATGAGGCCTCGTCTGGAGTCACAGAAGGAAGTGCTGGTGGAGAGATACAGTCAGCTGGAGGCCGTCAGAGAAGACTACAGGCAGCACTGCTCCATGAGAGGTAGGCAGGGCTACATGCCACACTGAGAGGTGGGCGGGGCTACACGCCACACTGAGAGGTGGGCGGGGCTACACGCCACACTGAGAGGTGGGCGGGGCTACACACCACACTGGTGGGTGGGCAGGGCTATACGCCACACTGGTGGGTGGGCAGGGCTACACGCCACACTAAGAGCTCGGCGGGGCTACACTGAGAGATGGGCGGGGCTATACGCCACACTGGGGGGGGCTACACTGAGAGATGGGTGGGGCTACACGCCATACTGAGGGAGGGCGGGGCTACACGCTATACTGAGGGAAGGGCGGGGTTACATGCCACACTGAGCGGTGGGCGAGGCTACACGCCACACTGCTCCATTAGAGGGGATAAAGCTTCCAAGGCCTTGCTGACATTTCAGTTTTACTTTTTCATTTTTTAGATTTTAACTGGGTTTCACTAAGAAATGCAACTTTGTCACTGATCAAGGCTGGATGGTTGTTGATTGGAAAATTTGATTCACTTCATTAGCTTCTATGATGATAATCCTAACATGACTGCAATATTGTTAATTGTCAGTGGGGTCGTTGCTCGGGAAACTACCTATAGAATCGGGTGAGTATGTCAGTCAGGCTGATTTGATCATTGATCAGATTTAGCAGTCGATACTGATGGTCTATCAGTGCTGGGCCTGTGACCACACCCAACAGTGATGTCACACTGTACTACGTCACCACATCTAGACTTATCTAGATTTGCCATGACAGTATGGTGAGCTGTTTAGGACCTAGGAAAAGCTGATTTTTGATATATTTGGAAAGAATCATCACCATGTTCATCACCATGGAAACGTCTTTCAAGACCAGGATCAGTGTGTTTGACCGGAGTAGCGTCATGTGACTAATGATGTCTCCATCTGCTTCTCTCCTCACTCTGGTCTCCTCAGACGGGATTGTGGGTCAAGTGTCTCCAGAGGCGCTGCTCTCCAGACTGCAGACAGAGGGCAGCAAAACGGAGGCAGAGTCAGAGGTCAGTATATACACACACACACACACACACACACACACGCAAACACACATCCTCTACTACTGCATACGGGTCCTCTACTACTGCAGACAATCCTCTACTACCGCATACGGGGTCCTCTACGACTACAGGCGGGTTCTCTACGACTGCGGGCGGGTTCTCTACGACTACAGGCGGGTTCTCTACGACTGCAGGCGGGTTCTCTATTACTGCAGAGGGTCCTCTACTACTGCAGCCTCCACTACTGCAGGCGGTCCTCTACTACTGCAGGCGGTCCTCTACTATTGCAGGTGGTCCCCGCAACGTCCTAAAATGGCTCCAGAAGCTGGACTGGTGGAACCTGAGCTCCTGTATGAGGCAGCTAAATTCTCCGTCTCTCTGACTGGTAACATGAGATGAAGCCAGAACCTCCCTCTGCTTTCACTGATGACGATGACGAGATCTTCATCAGTGAATGATGATGATGGTTCCAGGTTTTTATCTGATGTTTATGTTGACGCAGACTGCTTAAGTGCTTTTTTGACCTTAATGACCGTAGCGACTCATGCCTTATGATGATGATGATGATAATTATTGAGGGGCTGGCGTCCGGTTACTGTAGCCATGGTCCAAGTGAAACCTTATGAACGTGGGGGGTAATTATCTGTTTTCACAAATGCCGAACTTTGAACCAGGACTAGCGCCAACCAAGAACTTGCATTGGAACCGCTTCGGTGGAAAGGGGGTATAAGAGGTTTTTGGTTTGAGGGATTTTATCAGTTGTACAAGTGTAAGCTGCTGGAGGAGCAGCAGTAGGAATCATCACTGTGCCTGATGGGTTCATTTCTGTCTGCAGGTTCTGGCTGATGAGTTCCTGGAGGGCTCGCTGCTGCTGGACACCTTCCTGGATCGCTTCCTCTCCCTGCGCTCCCTTGCTCACAAAAGACGTGTGCGCATAGAGAAACTGCAGGAGATCCTGCGCCAGAGGAGCGAAGGCAACGTCAGCACCATGACATCATCAGTGGGCATCAGCCAGGACTCCAGCACCACGTCCTCGCCATGGAACCCACAGACCACAACGGCATCCACGACAAATCAGCAGCAGCAGCCGAACTCCAAACCTCAATCCTACCAAAACGCCTCGCAGCCAGCCTCCTCATCTGCAGGGGGCGCCTCGGGCCTCCCCTATGGCCCGTACCCGATCTCTCCACCCAACCCTCCCCCGGCGGCGGCGGCGGCGGCAGCGGGCTCTGGCCCAGCCATCCCCCCATCACAGTTTCCACCGTACCCGGGCTCTGGCTTACCTTTCACACCACAAGGAAGCTACTCTGGCCCCAGGCCTGCTTTTGGGCCTCCAGCTTCAGCCACGTGCCCTTACCCAACCCAGCCCTCCTTCCCTGCCCCAAACCCAGGTTCAGCATTTGGCCAGTACACCCCCAGCAACCCCCAGAGTGGCCACGCCCCCTACCCGGCCTCCTACAGCTATGGCGGATACAGCTACCCCTCTGGGCCTCCCTACTCCAATTCTCAGTCACCAACGGGGAGACCCGTCTACAGACCAGGATATGGAGTGCCGCAGCCCTACTCCTGAAAGCACCACGGCTCCCGTCTCAGTCCTTCTTCTTAATTCTTCCCTTCTTTGCCCCGCCCCCCCTATTGTCCGACTCAAGAGGTCTCTCGCTTTACTTATCTTTGTTGCACTATTTCTCTCTCTCTCTCTATATCAGTCTATTGAGCTCTACCTTCCCCCCCCACTAGTCTCAGGTTGTTGCGTTGTGTTTAAGTGTTACGACACCCCCCTCCTCCCCATTGCTCCGCCCTCCTCCTCAAGTGTGTGTGTTGCTATTTGGCAATCAGATCACATCTTTACAAACACACAAGTGCACTCGTCTGACGCTCGCGACCACGTAGATCTGTCAGCAACACACCCATCCATCAGTACGTCAGCATGGACGCTAGACCAGGTCCCGTAAGTCCTGGGCCACACGTCAGTAAATGAAGGTCTTTGGCTCTGAAAGTCTCGTAAGACCAAGTCTTTGGAGGGAACCGTAGTCTGGTGGACTTTCTGCTGAAGCTGCCCGAGCCATCGGCTGTTTCAGAGGTTAGTTAGAGATGCAAGGGGCAGGTAACTTGCACTATGCACCATGACTTTACTCTCCTGGTGGGCAGCAACTCCACAGATCAGTTCCCCTTTATGTTCTTCAACCAAAGAACCTTCAGCGGTTTTTGTTTCATTTTCTTGTTTTGCTTCCTCTTCAGTCGAGTTTCAAACAGGAAGTTAGCTGCAAACGTGTCGGCCTCTCCACCACCATCCAGTACAGAACACCTTAGGGATTGGTTGCTACGGCAGCAGTCCTCGTCTGAGGTTACTTAGTGTGATTCAGTGTTGGAAATGACATTTGCAGTAGCTTTTAGCATGTTTGTACGCTAAATATATCATATATATCCCACTGCCACACAGACGACTCAGCATAAGAGGAGCACTCGTGACGGCCGCATGAATGTTTGCAGCCGCTGCCTCGAGTCTCAGAGATAACCCATCATCTGATAGAGCTGCTGTGTTAGACCAGGGGGGACCCCATGACAGACCAGGGGGTACCCAGTGACAGACCAGGGGGTACCCAGTGACAGACCACGGGGCACCCAGTGTCAGACCAGGGGGGGCCAGGACTGTGACCAGGGGGGACCCTGTGATAGAAGAGGGGGGACGGGTAGTCAGCTGTGGACCCCCATCTGAAGTGAGGAGGTTCCACACGGTTCTTTAATCTAGAGATTCAGTCGCCTTTCACAAACACTAGAAATCCAACATGGACTCTCATTAGCAAAACAGCTCTTATGCCATTTGTAAAATGTGATTTGTTGGCAATTTTCTTTGTCCTGCATTTTCTAATAAATATTCTAATTTCTGGCTAGTTTTCAGGCCATGTGTCGCTGGTGGCTACTGTCCCACGTTATCGCTCCGGAAAAACGGGCGCTAAGATGATTGTCAATGAATATTGCTCAAGAATTTTCAAAGACAAAAACACAAGAATAAATAGAACAAACTCAAACCTTTCATGAAGTGCTCAGTGATGCTGGGTTGGATGTGTTGTGTTTCGATGTTGGTGGAAGGCGGCTGAACGCAGCTTGAAGCTAAATATCTCACTTCTGATGGAGGTCTGAGATTAGTGATGGTCAACCCAGGGGTCCAGAACTTGAATGAGGCTGAAAACCAGGACTAACGAAGCCTCAGAACTGGATGGGTAGTTCAGGGCACCTGGGAGTTGGAGAGTTTGAAAGCGCAGCTGATACATGATGGTGTTTTGTGCTCAAATGAAATGGTTAGTGTGCGTGTGTGTGTGGGGCGGGATCAGAGGTCACAGGTCACAGGGAGATGTTGGATGGAGGTCTTGGAGAGGCGGGGTCAGAGGTGATTGGTGGGTTCATCGCTGCACCCTACCGGAGACAATGATCTTCGCTGGAGTCTCTGTCTGACCAACCACGTCGCCTGTCCCCTCCCCCTCCTGCTCCCAATGCCCCGCCCCCACGCCCCTCCCAAACCCAGCCCACCGCCCTGTTGTCCTCGCCACTTCCTGCTCTGTCCTCACTTCCTGCTCGGTGAACTGATGCTTGATGACGGTAACCAGGTGAAACTCTGGCGTGCACATATAAAGGTTTGTGATCATTTCTGTGTCAATGAATCGATCCAATCAGTCGCCTCCAGCTGAGCGTGTTTGTTTCAGAGGACGATGCTGCATCTTGATTTGTATCACGGTTTGGAATCTGCCAAACTAGAAATTAAAATCCTTGGAATTGAACTTCATCTGCGAGTTTTCTTCATGCCACATTCACCCAACGGGAGCCTCTCTGGTCCACACACACACACCTCTGACACGCCAGATCTTCCTCGGGATCTCCAGCTGGTTCCACACTCTGACAGACACACAGGCAAAATACGGCTCCTGGCCAAGAAGCAGCCCGCCGAGCATCACCCGCAGCCCCAAATATGAATAAAAGCCAGCGGTTTTGAACCTCAAGTGGAACGTCTGTAGGGCTGTTTGAGTTGTTTCCAGCAGAGGCCGCCGTCTACGCTCATGCTGGACCAAAGGCTCACATGGACTCAGTTCAGTGACCACTTAGTGTAGCAATGTTAGCTAACGGTGGTCGTACATCTGCCTCCATCCGTCCGTCCAGGATGACCACGCCTTCGTCCAGTCAGCTGACACAGCTGACCTTTGACCTCCGTGGAAAACACTAACTGCTCATACTCCTCTTCCTCTTATCACCGTCATCGTCCTCCAACTTTTGTGCGATGATGTGATGAATCATCCTGAGAAATTATCTTGGTATTTAAAGAAAAAAAAAGCCAGTGAGTTTGGCCATTGTGGGCTTCCGTAGGATGAAGCATCACATCGTCCCCTCTGTTGGTCTCAAAGAACCGCGAGAATGGAGATGTGCTGCACTTCACCAGCGCCGCCACACGAGGGCACCGGCCAGCCACGCAGCCTGCACCTGACAGCACATGAGCGATTGAGCGATGAGAAGCTGTGTGACACACACACACACACACACACACACACACACACACACACACACACACACACACACACACACACACACACACACACACACACACACACAATGACAGTGAGACTGCCAGACATGATGAAGATGATGATGATGATGATGATGATGACTATAGAATATTGGAGCCTTTTCTTTCTTTCTTTTTTTTTTTAATTTTTTTGCAGTGAACGAATAGAAGTTGATCTAAACTCATGTGAGGCTGGATTGTCAAATGTTAAATTGTATTAAAAATAAGTGGCAAAGCATTATATAGACAGAGCAAATATATATGTATATATTCAGGACATGTGGCAAACTATTAACATATGGTATTTAAAGAATGATTTTACAGAAGGTCGTTTGAGAGAATATGAATGTGAATGAGGCTGTTTGGCTTGAATTTAATCTTCAAATAAATGTCAAATCAACAGACATTAAAAAGACAAGATTGGATTTTCTGATCTTTTTTATTTAAAAACATCTAATGTCACAGAAATTGGTGCTTTTTCTTTATTTTTATTCAAATCGTCTGAATTTTTTCACTTGGCCAAAATAAAAAGGAAACTACATTTGGGCAAAGAAGTTATTCATGTTTGTTTTAATCAAAACGGTTGAAACTACACACACACACACATGCTCACACACACACACACAGGTTCCCACACACACACACACGCTCACACACACTCACACTGGCGGTGGTGATGGCGGGGACGGGGGAGGAGGTGAAAGTGAAGCGGTGGGGGAGGACGGGAGGAAGCAAGAGTGACTGAGGTGAAGAGGGAGGAGGATGGTGAAGATGGTGATGATGATGGTGATGATGATGTTGATGATGTGGGAATCAACATTCATCACCCACATTCATAAGCAGCAGTCACACGGCCGGCAGCGTTGCATCATCGCACATTTATGAACATTACTGCACCACAACGTTCCCTTCACTTCTTACACCAGCTTGAAACGGATATTTGGTGAAGTCATCACAGGTGATGACTCCAGGGTAGCAGTGTGCCCAGCGTGGGGTAACTCCAGAGCAGCAGTGTGACCAGTGTGAATCTGGCCATTTGTGTGTGTGTGTGTGTGTGTGTGAGAGAGAGAGAGAGAGAGAGTGACTGAGCTCTTCATTGAAACATGAAATGATGTGTAATATGATAAATGATGTTTATAGCAAAATTGTGAACCCACAAGTTAATATTCCTTTTCCCTGAATTATGGCCTGATGAGCCTTGAGATCGATTCTAAAATTGAAATTAAACTACATATTGACTCAGTTGCTGGTTGGCATGAGTGTAGCTGATAAGCCCCGCCTCCTCCATGTTCCTGGGTGGGACATGGACCAAACTAAAATTAACTTCATGACATTTTTCCTAAACCACTCGCTTGTGGTTGAGGTGGGCGGGGCTTCAGTGCTCCTCCTAACATTACATCGTTGTAAACTTTGAACCTGTCAGCTGTCTCACAACAACTGAACAGATGTTTCACTGTTTTCACATTAGCCGTCGAAAATGTTGCTTAGCTAACTGAACGTGTGACCTGGCGTGTTTCTGAGCTCATCGTCACCGCCATCAGTTTTCATTGGCTCTCCCCTCAGGCTGTAGTCGTGATTGGATCTTGAAATTTCTCCGACTCCAAA
The DNA here is from genome assembly GCA_901007715.1 of Dactylopterus volitans. NCBI lineage: Eukaryota > Metazoa > Chordata > Actinopteri > Syngnathiformes > Dactylopteridae > Dactylopterus > Dactylopterus volitans. Next base: position 8,887 of record CAAKHG010028756.1, read on the forward strand.
ACTGCGTCACCGTAACACTGCAATGTCCCACTGGCACACTTAGACACTAAACTCACCAGCTACACCGTCGTTTCACAGAACGATGCTCGCTCACCTAAATGACAGGTTAGCGTGGCGACGTTAGCGTGGTGACGTTAGCGACGTTAGCGTGGCGATGTTAGCGGTTGTGTTGACAGAATGAAGACAAAAGTCAACTGTGGTGGCCGTGGACATTTACAATGTCACCATGACGACGTTCAAAAACAGTTCTTGAGCGAGCTAACGATCCTACAAACTTGAAAAAATGTGAAAAACAAGGACTGCGATTAACAAGTGCAAGAACCCTGGAGAGAAGAAGGCCTGACAGCATCATCTCAGGTCTTCCGATGCAGGAAGTCGTGCTGATGTTTGCTGCATCACTTCCCGCGCTCTCTCTGTGGTGGGAGCTTCTGATAGGCCACCAGGATGACTGACTCGATCGACTGCTGCGTGTCAGCCCCGCGTGGAGGACAGACGCTAACGACCACGTAGCTTCGCGCTGATCTTCCCTTCACGTCCTCCCTCTCATGGTGGCGGCGCACTTCCTGCCCCTCCCTGCCAGTTTGCTTTGAAGGGAGGAAATCTGCACATTTGCAGCAGCAGGGATGGCGGCGGCGGCGGCGGCGGGGAGGGGGGGTGGGGGGTGGGGGTACACACCTCTGCACTGTTTCCTTTCATCAGCATTCTGTTGTTTCTGTCTTCTTCCTGCATCCGTTCATTGCTTCTGTGATGGATCTCAGGAACGTTTGGACCATCTGCGCACTTTTACTCTGGACTGCTGGTAAGTCCTGAGACAAGATTTATGACAATACAATAACTACAGCATATATTCAGTTTTTAACGAAGACAAGACGATTTGATGCAGGAAAAAAATCAAGTGAGTGAGAAACTTTTGTTAATAATTAACAAAATGAACAATTAACAATATCTGCTCCAAATGTGGATCTCGCCATATTATTAGCTCGCTGGAGCTGCTCGCTGGAGCTGCTCGCTAGAGCTGCTCGCTGGAGCTGCTCGCTGGAGCTGCTCGCTAGAGCTGCTAGCTGACACTAGCTCTTTTCTTTCTTTCCAAGCCGTTGTGGTTGTAAATCATCACCGACGTTCAGTGCAGACACGTCTCCTCGTGTAACAAGAGCAGCTAACTAGCTTGTCCGTGTTAACGAGGTGAATGTGTTTCCACGGGAACAGAAACACATTCACTCACCGTAGCAAGCTCGCGTCACCTGTGGCTAAACACAAATGAAAAGACTGACTGCACCGTTTGCATTGATCTTTGGGAGTTAGGAGATCTTACGAAACCACGTTGGACCGAATTATTACTTTGATTTAGCAGAATTTAATTTTCCTCACAATAAGAAGCATTTCCATGATGACAATAATTAGCGCTGGTGATTGTGAACTCACATTACACATTAGCATACCCGCATCCTCGCAAAAATGCAGGAAATGATCTGCCACGACTAAACCTGCTAAGCAGTGATGTTTGGCATTATTACGGTAGTCATGGAAACATCATGGATGAAATGAGGCGTAAACAGGAAAAATCCCCCAAATCCCCGAATACAACACCAAGACCAGGACCAAGATAGGACCGGACAGACTGGCCAGTCGGGCGAGGCGGAGCATGACCACGCCCGTCCGTCCCCAGTGCCAAACACAATCAGACATAATGGAAGAGGTGCAAACATGCAGCTTTTAAAATAAGCAGCAATAAAGTGAGACGTTGCGCCGCATCTGGTTTGTGTCTGATCTGGTTTTCTGAGGGACCAGTAAATGAGGAGGGGGGTTGGGCTCCGAGGGCCGGTGGTGGCTCGTCACAGCATATTTCATCTATTTTATAATCTAAATAACATCATGCTGAAAATGCGGATGGTTCCGTTCCGTGGGAGCAGAACTGAGTCATATTGACATTTCATTTACATTTATTTTACAAGGAAATATCAAACTGAAAGTGACTTTGTTTGGCGTTTGAATATGTGCAGCTGCTCGCTGCTCATCAAGAGATTAGAGTCATAAGTGTTTGCATCTGTTTCTACATGACATAAGCAGGAGCGCACAGATCCCAGATCCAGGAGCTGTGCACCAGAATCCAGATCTGCCTCAGCGGCCCCCATCGGGCTGCTTTTGGGTTCCACTCACGTCTTACCTCGAGGTCATTTAATGAGGAAATCGGAAATTAGCAGTCAGCTCCAACAGCGTCGATGTGTGGAGTTCCACAGGGTTCAGTTCTGGGGCCTTTATTTTTTTTCATTTACATGCTCGGTCAGTGAATCAGAAAGCACGACGTCCATTATCACCACTTATTAATGTTTCTTTGCCGACGACACGAGGTTCCATGTGCCTCAGCGGCCGTCCAGGTAATAATGGGCAGCATCTCATTTTCTACAGATTAGCTAAGAAAAGTCTGCGATGATCGTAATGCAGACGCACCACACGCTCATATTTTATCCTAGCCTGTCTAAGATTACAAGCCCCCCGCAGGTTCTCGCTGGCCGAAGCCGCCTCACCTTCAGCTGCTTTTTAGTTCCGTTACTGCGTCACGTTTTGTACGACTGACTGAGTTCTCCAAAGTCAGGTCATTTCTGTGGGCCAAAAACCCGAAAACCAGAAACAATAATCCAGGCGTTGGTTTAATCTGGGTTGGATTGCGGCGATGTTCTCTTCTCCTGCTTTACTCAGCAAGACCTCAGTGAACCTCAGCCGATTCAAAGTGCCACACCTGGACTGGGTCCGGCAGGATAAAGAAAATCTTGTTGGGTTTAAAATCTCTTTGTTGGGTCCTGGTCTGCTTTACAACTGGTTTTAAAATCCTAATAATGACTTTTAAGGCTCACAGAAGGTTTCAGTTCCCAAGTAGACAGCAGAGCTCCCGATGTCCTACGACCCTAAACGCCACCTGAGGTCCTCTGGTAGATGGTCTGCTCGGGCTCCTCAGCCGTAGAACCACCTGCCGGAGGAGATGCTAGTTTTTACATTATTTCTAAAACCCCATGATTACAGACTCGCTTCTTAGGGATTTTACTCTTTGTTTTCTTGATTTTATTGTTTGTTTTATTAATTTTGCAGTTCATTTTATTTATCTTGCGCTTCGTTTTATTTATCTTGCAGTTCGTTTTATTGATTTTAGTGTTTCCCTGATTTTTTTGTTTGTCATGGATTTTTCTGTTTGTTTTATTGCTTGTTTTATTATTTGTTTTATTTTTTTTTCTTGTTTGTTTTATTGCTTGTTTTATTTGTTTTATTGATTTTATTGTTTTACTGATTATACTGTTTGCTTTGTTGATTTAACTGAATTTTATTGATTTTGCTGCTTTTTAAATTGATTTCATTGTTTGTTTAATTGAGTTTATCTTTTGTTTTATGGATTTTACCTTATTTTAATATTTTCTGAATTTTGTGTAGTGTTTTGAAAGTGCTATATATGAAAAATAATTATTTTTAATAATAATTATTATTATCCTTATATACCTTTCATACACAAACACACATTTATTTATCTGTGCACGCGTGTGTGGACCGATCGTGGCGTACACGCAGGGAACGATACTATGTTCTTGTAGATAAGTAACATAGTAAAATTAGTGTAAAATAGAATGAAAGTAATCCGCAATAACTAATTAAAACACGTAAAAGTGAATCAATAAATATATAAGTATGACTAAATGTACACAAAATATGGATAAAAGCAAAGGGGGCAATGTGACATACTTTATCAAATCAAATCAAAACAAGTCAAATCTAATCAATTTTATTTCTATAGCGCCAAATCACAACAGAATTTATCTCATGGCTCTTTACATATGTGATGTGTTGTTAGTTTCTGATTCTTAAGAACATTAATGTGATCGGTCGACCTGAATGAATCAACGAATGCATGAAAATAATAACCAACGTGAGGTTGGAAGTCATCATAACCAGCTCCTGCGATGACGGGTGGAAGGTAATTTGATTACATGTGCGGGGCCCTGAAGGCAGCGCGGACGCAGCCGCTCATTTAGAAACACTCAGGTTGAGTCATGAGGACGTCTGCAGGCGCCCGGAAACCTCAGAGCGGCGGCACCGAATCGAAGGCCGTCGCCGCCCGCCGCCCGCCGCCGCCGCCGGCGTGGGTGTCAGCGCGGCGTCTGCAGGCAGTGTGTCATATTTACATATATCAGAAGCGGAATACTTAATTGATCCCCAGGGGGAAATTACAGATGTTGCATGCAAGCGCATAATCGTAAAGATACGTAAAAGAGGTAGCTGAAATAATTTTAAACATCATTGAAAAGAATCATCAATATAAATACATAGATAATATAATATAAATAATAATATACATGCGCATATACATGTATATGTATATAAATAAACATATACATGCGCATATGCATGTATATTTGTATTGTGTATATACATTGACAATATGTGTGTGTATATATACATACATACACACACAATATATATATATATATATATATATATATATATATATATATATATATATATATATATATATATATATATATATATATATATATATATATTATATTATATATATATATATTATATTCATATTATATATATATATATATATATATATATATATATATATATATATATATATATATATATATATATATATATATATATATATATATATATATATATATATATATATATATATATATATATATATATATATATATTATATATTATATATATTATATTCATATTATATATATATATTATATTCATATTATATATATATGAAATATATATATATATATGAAATAGTAACAATGAAGAACAGGAGTGAAGATCGTTCG
>CAAKHG010028758.1:6030-51180 GCA_901007715.1 Dactylopterus volitans
CATCTAACCCACCCCCCCCCCCCCCCCCCGCGCACCCCCTCCCCTCGAGCCGACGACTGCGGCTGAGTGGCAGCAGGGTCCAGATTCCCGACAGGTCGCCGGAGACCAACCGGCATGAATAGATAACTAGATAACTGGCGTCATGACTCACGCCGGCCTATTTTAGCAGGACTAACCAAATATTTCCAAGAATATGAGATTGTTCATATCTCCTGGACATTTCGTACGGAGGAGGACGAGAAAATCCTGCAAGAGACAATGAGTCAGAGAGACTTATCTTGTTCCATCAGGAGCGCAGCCTCAGACATTTTCATTATCTGACGCGCTTCCCTCTCCATGGCGTTTTTATTTTTTCTTTATCCTGTTTTTTTTTTTTTTTTATATGAGAGCCCCCGAATGATTTACGGTAACTGTGATATTATGGACACTGATGATGGTGTTCCTTCTCCAGTTCTATCATCTGTGATACATCATAAACATCAACTGCTCCTGCCAGCTGAGATGATGGAAGACGACCACAGGAAGGGGAGCTAATCTAGTCCTTTCATCTGCTCCTCAAAGGCAGGCGCAGGCGGCGGCGAAAGTCCGGCGAGAGCGGGACGCTCCACGCCGTTTGCCATGGTAACCTGATTTTAACAAGGGCTGCAATAACCCGGAACAATCGGCGTCATTAAAAAGCAAAACAAAAAATCCATATCTTTCCTGGCAGAAACGCCCCCTCCAGTCTGTGAAGGTGTGGGCCCTGCTCGGTCTGCAACGGCAAAACTACAGGTATCGGTGAAATTGCTGCAAAATAACAGCGAGAAGCCGGCGGCCGCGCTGGCGTCATCCCAGGGGAGGTTTGTCCAGGGACCAGATTTCACACCTGAATGATGTGAATGGAGGGTGGTCCGCCCAGTGAGGGTCAGCGGGGGCCCCGGGGCCGTATTTGGAGACATAATTATGTGGACAAAATGCCGCTCGAGGCATTTGGGCCCCAAACTGAAACCTGGAATTGATGGGGAAACACAGTTTTGAGTGGGGGGGAATAAATAGCAAAACATTTCATGTGGCAAGGAGGCCACTTCGTATTAGATGATTCTTTGATTAGTGGGCCTAAAGAAGAAGGAGAGAGCTATTTTGGGTGACCGACATCATTTTGGACTTTTGTTTGGACAAAACCTGACACCTCCCATTTTAGAACAGTTTCTTTTTTCTTTAACGGTCAACATGTGGACCATTTCCCCGATCACTCGCTTTATCGCTTGACCTATGAAGCTTAGGCCAATGGTGAACACTTGGATTCGTGTCTCCCTAAGCCCACGATGGCGTCCTCAGGCATCCAGTTTTGTCCAAAAACCAAAAGATATCTGATTTACCGTCATAGAAGCGCCTGAATGAAAAGCCGAAAAAACTGACAACAGCTCAAATCCGATCGATGCATTACAGTCAACGACATCCATCCAGAACCGCATCGGCCGGTGACGCAAATTCACACAAATTCAGCATGTGCCAGTCGAGTGTCGGGTTTCGCCTTTTGTGCCGATCACGTTAGCAGACCTCACGCCTCCGGGAGGACGCTGCCTCCGGGAGGACGCCGCCTCCGGGGAGTCATTCTGCAAGACGCCAGGAAGACTCAGGGTAAAACACCACGGCGGGACTTCCCGTCGTGTAAGCGCCCGTGTGCTGATGTCCCACCCGCACCTTCAAAAGTTGGCCTCCGAAATAGGCTCGGAGGCCAGGTCCCGGTCTGTGCAGGCACGCGTGGGACATCCGGGCTCGTGCGACGGGAGTCGCAGTTGCATCGGTGCGGCCGCGAGCGCGCGTCGGCGCCGTAGGCCGAGATTAGACTACATGAGATGGCGAACCAGCGGTCGCACCACCGGGAGATGGACCAGATACCGGCACAAGATCCCTCCACACACACTCGCATGCACAACTTACCCAAAAACGCGGGGCTTCCTGCTGATGAAATCTTGAGAGCTTAGTCACATCTGTGGTTGCAGATGGACTCCGGCGGGCTTCCGGGGCACTTGGTAAGGGGCTGAGGTCCCAGGCTTGGCGGCCCCCTGGGACGCAGGTAGAGTCAGTTTGTGCAGACCTGAGAGTCGGGTTCCAAACGAAAGGCCGGCGTTGTCCTCCTCCTTGAAAAAGAGTTTTATTTTATTCATGAGGCCGCCCGTTCGGGGTGCAGCTCCTCTGGTTTCCCGCCTGCACCGCAATGTGTCCATGCAAGCTTCTGTCCGGGCTTTAGGGGAGAAGGTGTTATCTTGACTGTCAGCCTTCAGCTCAGTCCATCACTGAAGCCGAAGCTCTCCCAGCAGCGGCGGCGGCGGCGGTGGCGGCAGTGGCTCTGTTGTGCAGCTCAGCAGCTCCCCTCTGCTTCTCCTCCCTCTCTTCTTCTTCTTCTTCTGCCCCCCGTCCTCCAACTCTGGCGCAATCCAGGATCCCAAAGCAGCTTCCTCGGTAATAATAACAATAATAAGCTCTTCTGAGGACGGGTTTTGTCATCTTAATTGTTTGTTCCTGGGCGCACGTGACCTCGAACAGCCCCCCTGCGTCGCTTTTTTTTTTTTCCCCCCCAATTTTTTTGTATGATCTTGGAATTATGTTTTATGCGCGCTCCGTTCTAACCGTCCACGAAGCCCATCGTCTCTAACTCGGAGCCGCGGCGGGGCTGCAATCAGTCACAGCTCGTCACATGAGAACGACGACGACGACGACGACGATGATGATGATGATGGTGGTGATGATGAAGGGTTACGTCTATGTGCTGTGTGCCAACTCCGAGCGGCACGCGAGCCCCGCTGCACGCACCGCGCGCGCTAAAAAAAACAAAACAAAACAAAAAAACCCACCCAGAAACATCTAAATAAACATCCCGGCGGTGAATCCCGAAGATGCGCAGCGCAACAAAAATCAGATATATAATTTTTTTTTTCTCTTCGCCTGATTGAATCTTTGAAAGCGTCAACCTGCGCGGCGGCGGCGGCAAAAAAAACAAAAAAAAACACGTATCCGTAATCCCCAAATAAATAAATAAATAAATAAAATAAATAAATAAAATAATAATAATAACGCAGGGGTGAATCCGGTGCCAAAGCGACGCGACGCGGTGCGGCGCCAAACCTCCGCGCTCCCGCGCTCCGTCACACCTAAATTTTGATGGAACGCTCAGCACGTGAGGAGATGGAGGGAGGAGGAGGAGGAAGAGGAGGAAGGTGGGTTTGGGGTGGGGGGTGGGGGGTGGGCGCGCGAGGGGTTCAAAAAAAAAAAGGTGCACGGCGAAAGGAGAGGGTCTCTCCCTCGAGGGCGTAGATATTGTGACAGATAAGACAGGAGGAACCACCGCCTCCGAACGGCGGGAGTGTGTGTGTGTGTGTGTGTGTGTGTGTGTGGGCGAGTGAGCGAGTCCGCCCCGCGCGCCCTCTGCGCGATGGAGACGCGGCGGCGAAAGCGCGACTTTAACGTCTCGCGTGTTCTTTTGTTTATTTGGCGCAATTTTGCGCGCATGAGAACTTTTTTTTTTTTTTTTTTTTTTTGGGACGCGAGAGAGCGGGAAAATGACGCTTTCCGTGGTTTACAGGGTGAGCCGGGTCCACTTCACCGTTTTACGTTCGGGTTTATGAAAAAAAAAAAAAAGTGGTTTTAAGGCGTCTTGTTTTGCATGTGGAACTGAGGACACGGGACTCCAACAAGCCCCAGGCACACATTCAGGACTCCGTAATTCCACTGTAGTAAAATACTCACACGCCCATAAATATTAAAATAGTGACTTAAATTATGTGTCTGGATTGAGCTGGTGAATTCCGCTGGATTCCTTCCCCGGTGATGATGTTTTTTTTTTAGGCTTCCAATGTCCACTCGAGCCCAACTGGACCCCGATGACGTCACACCGAGGCCATCAGTTAATATCTCAAGAGTTGGTTTGTTAGCTTCCAGGCCAAACAAAGTTATATAAGCTTCCTCCACAAGTCTGAGCGGATGTTTCCCCATTAGAGGTAAACTGAACTTAAAAGCAGAGGACTGGCCCTTTAAGTCCGGCAGCGGTAAAGCAGCTATTTTGCCAATTAGCTATCTTGCAACATTACTGGGTTTGTTTGTTTTTTTAGGTCTGAAATTCCCTCATTTTCCCCCCATCCTGAGCTGCGCTGCAAACTCGTTTGGACTGAAAAGACAAACCGTGGAGACGCGCGCTTGACGAAACCGCCCGGGGTCAACATGCGTTTAGATTTTGCTCAATTTTGCACAAACATGAGGAGTTGTGCGTTCCGCCGCTCGCCGGGCCCCCAGCCGGGCCCCCAGCCGGACCCCCGGCTGGGACGATGACGCCACCCAACGAATCGATGGACGCACGCGCCCGAGACGTCAGACCGCATCCATTAAAAAGATGGGAACGAGAAGTGCGGAGGGGGGGAGAGGCAGCAGCATTTGTTCCGGCTGAGAGTTTTGGGGTTTTGTTTTTTTTTTTAACTTTAATATGTGCTGTATGTAAACATGTTACATAATGTGTGCCGCTAATTGTTAAATCCTGAGTGTGTCATAGATCATTTCGTGGGCATGTATAGAGGCGATGTTACGTAAATCCCTGATAATGCAGATGTAACCGGGTTAGAGGGGGTTTTTTTTCTTTCTCTCTCTCTCTCTCTCTCTCTCTTCCGGTCTCTATATCATAAACATGCGACTGGTGGAAAATAATAGATCCAGAATGGGCTGAAAAGCCGAGAGATGAGTGATGATACCCCGATGGTACCCACATGGTGATAATCCTCCAAATGAGTCATTACAAGGTTTAAAAATACACCTACAAATAGACACACGTTTCCGTTGGAACAGGAAGCAGGTCTGCAGTTATTTGCGTTCGCAGTCGCCGAGGACGTACTTTACACTTTTGCGCCACTATGGATGGGAGTCGTTTCGATAATAATTATAATGATAGGTGGAGACTGCGCAGGTGTTGCGGTGTTCATTTTATTTGCACTGAAGGGCGTTTTACCGTCGTTATTAATGTTATTATTGGCTGCACAGAAAGGACGAGATTGTTTGATGGAACCGGACAGGAAGCAGCAGCAAACGTGGGCGATGTCGCCGCGCCTCAAAGGCCCCGCGCGGGACGCCGGACGGGCGCACGGCGCGCGCAGGCTTCAAAGATATGGGCTGGAAATGAGACAATCCCACCGTTTCACCCTCAGCCTTCACTCACTCGCTCAACGCACATACAGACACACACACACACATCTCCATGGAAACTGATAAAAGAGTGGCCGGTCTGCCAAAAGAAGAGATTGACAAAGCAAATGCAAGATCTTGGACAGTCAACGAGGACGATATTTGCAGGAGTGAGGGGGGAGGGAGGGGAGAAAAGAGGGAAAATCTTTGGGGGATGGAAGCGGAACCGAGCGGGCCGTCAGTCACACGGCACTCAGGAAACGCTCGGCCGGGTTCCGTCGTCACGTCAAAAATCAGCTGTCTTGCTCATGTAAACCATTTGAATCCACAATCCGACTACATTATAGAGCAAAAAGAAAGGCTCCAATTCACTTTCCGGGTTGAACCGCAGGCGAAGCATTTGATGCCAGCTTGGTGTCGAAACAAAAATATCCGGGATGACAAGAAGAAGAATTAATTAATTAAAAAAAAAAAAAAAAAACCCAAGCTGAAAACAAAATTGAGTAAATGTGAAAAACTGAAAGTTATGGGGATGTTGCAGATAGCAGAACAGAGAGGGTGGGCAACAGAAGAGGGGAGAGGACAAGGGAAGGAGTACAGCACAGAGTACAGCACAGAACACCACCTACACTCGTCGCCATGGCAACTACCACACTAGAACGAGTGATAATGCAGTTCCCTCTCTCCCTATTCTGACAACTGTTCAAATGGTACCATATGCACTATGCAATGTGGGAGACAAAAGCCCTCAGTATTTTTTTTTTTTTTTACGTAGCAGATTACATTTTAAGTGTTTCAGAAGATTATATTACCTCTAAATAGAATCCCGGCTGAATATTTTAACTGCATGCCTTTACGCCCATCGATAAACCAGAGACCTGACATCGCTCTGGGGGATAAGTTGTTATTTTTGAATTAATGTGTCGGGCTTCTTTGTTTTGCTTTGTTTTTTTTCTTCTTCTTCTGTGCCAAGGCAAGTGGCAGAGTGTGTGGGCAGCAGTTGCTCTCAAAGAAGAAGTACTGAGGTTGATATAGAACCGCAAAAAAGAAAAGGCTCGGTTAAACTGACGCCCGGCTCCAAACGGAGGATCCCGCCGCTCCCGAGGAACGTAAAAGCGACACCCCGTAAAAAGTCGGAGCCGTTCCACGTGTTCCGAGACGCCGCCGACGCCGCAGCAGTTCCAACTTTCGCGGAACGTGCAGACGATCTGGCACCGCACGCGCGCGCATAATCGCTGTAGCATTAAACTACAGTTAGATTAGCATCCTATACTGGACTGTAAAAAATGATTAACGGCTAAAAAATTATTATTATTTTTTTTTTAATGAGTGTGCTGCTCTTTGAATAACTAATCTTTGCGCTCATGTCGAACGAGTGAATCCATTTGTGATGTCGGGGCAGCCTGGAGCGGGTCGCCTTGCGCCATAATTAATAAACAGCACAATCAGTCTGTCAAGTCAGGAGATGACAAACTGAGAGGTAGGATGGAGCGGGTCCCCCCAGCGCGGAACCCCCCCCCCACACACACACCACACACACACACACACATCCCGCCCGGAGAACCCTCCAGATGGCGGATCCGCCCCTGCCCCTCTCTTCGCCGGCGCGGTGCGCATCCTGACAGGAAGCGTCCGACCAGCCAATCAGAGCGCGCCATCTTTCTCAGTTGAGTCGGTTTGCTTACTGGACCTCGCCACTGAAGAGACATTCCAAATGTGACAGTGACTGAATAATCTATTATTCCTCTGAGCAAAACGTTCTGACAGTAACATCTTTATTTTCTGTTTTGTTCTGTTTATATACACTAGAAATTCATTATTCATCTCAGTGCTCGGCTGTTTACCCTGAACATCGTCACGAGGGGCCAGAGCCAATCCCAGTCGTCCTACTCAATTACAGCAGCGCAAATCTATGTACTTACTAATGTGCTCACGGGAAACAATGCAATTAGAACGGCACTGAAGTTCTAGGAGCCGGCTAAATGGTTTTTTTTTTTCTTCCCCAAAAAATAATTTTACATTTTTAATCGCCGCACCAGCCGCGATCAGAGGCTTTGTGTTTGTGGGCGTCTGTGCATCCGTCTCATTTTTATGGCTATTTTTTACGGGTGTCTCCACAACGTCAGCGCATTTAACACAGACACACACACACACACACACACACACACACACACACATCCATCGGGACTAAAGGGCGAACTGATCAGAATTTAAGAGGGTGGGGGGATGGGTCAAAGTTTGAAAAAAAAAAAAAAAGGTAAATGTCACTGTGACACCACAACTCTGCAAAAAGAAGCGCCGAGCGTTAAAAGTCATCAGCAAATACATGATGGAAACTGCAGTCTGACCGTTTGTTGGAGGCACACGAAATAGCAGCAAGGCCACGGCTGTAATTTTCTGATACGTGTTTGAGGTGCTACTGGAACCATTTTGCCATCATACAAAGCAGCTTTTTTTTTCCATTTCCCTTTCCCCTGCCACGAGCGGCTCCGCTCTCTCTTGTGTGTTGCGCTATGGGAGAAAAGCGCCGGCACTCTGTTTTGAGTATCCTTTGTCACTTTTTACACCACTAACACAATACCTACTCAAAAGCTGTTCAGACTTATAAGACACAGCTCAGCTATGACAACTTTTTTTTTTTTTTTTTTGCCGTTTACTAGGATTTTTTTGTTCCCCCACTCTGCAAACGATGAAGCGACATAATAGAGCTGAGAGAGCTCAAATCAAAGTTTTGCATTTTCTCCTCGGCGCAACACTAAACACCAGCTGACCGCGATGAGGCTGCACACGAGACGCCGGCTTTTGTTACGTCAGCAGGAGAAAAGCCTGCGTCTGAGTGCCAAGCGGAGACGCTCGGCGATCAGCGGGAGAACGGCGGCAGAAAAGCCGCCCGAGTGCGACACGATCCCGTTGGCAGCGAGCGCCACATCGGAATACTGGGGCGCGTTCCTGCCAAGGTGAAATTCCTGCATGAGCCATCTGCTGAGGGCTGAGCTGACGAGAGACAGCAAAACTTGTGCGGAAAAGAAATTTGAGGAAATCTGCGTGACTAAGCCTTTAAAAAAAATTACCCCCCCGCTGGGCTTTTGTGCAACAGAGGCAGGCTGAGGTGGGTCAAAGGCCGCGAGTGGGTTCTTGCTCACCGTTTGAGGGGTCAAAGGTGACGTGGTGGCAGAGTCGTCTGCGGCGTTGCGGCTGACGCTTTTGCTTTGTTGTTATGTGCTGAGAGAATATAGAAAAAAAATACTGGAGGGATCAACACAGCAGCACCAAAGCACAAACAATTTTCTGTTATTCATCATGAGGGGAAAATGTATACATGTTTGTATGCTGTCTGGAGGATATTTGTAAGATGCTTTGCCAACGCAAGTATCTTCAGAGTAACTGGAAATGTGATTCATGATGGAATGATGTTTTAGCAGATGGAACTGATCAGCTCTGATGAGATAAACTAAGCACGTGGCTCGAACGTTTCGGCGCTCGTAAATGTCTCGGTGATGGTCAGTTTCAGGGGGGATTTGTGTCGTCGTCAGACACGAGCAGCACGACGCTTCTGGGACCTTCATTTGTCCTCCTGGTAAACCTTTCCAAACCTTAAAAACAATATAAAATTAATACTGACAAGAAATTTTTTTTTTAAATACACGTAGGAGGCCCGATACTCGCTTCTCCTCCAAATCAGCTTCTCCGGAGCAGCAGTGGCTTCACTGTCTCATGCTTTATAAAACAGACTTCAGTGAAATAGTAAAACATAAATTGCTTCCAGCTTCAAATATTTATTTTTTTCCAACTGTGAAACTGTAAAGAAATGCATAGAAAGCAGATATTTTAAAAAATAAAGATTAAAATTAAAAAAAAAAAAAACAATCAATGTTTTATTCCAAAAGCAAGTTTTGGTTTTAATTTACTCAACCTGGTTTTGTTATTTGAGGTATCAAATCGCCAAAATGAACCTGGGATGGAGGCATCACAACCAGCCCCGCTGATTACGGGGCTGCACCAACTGATTCAATTACGTCGCCGTTTGCTTTTGTTGCTGCTGTTGCGCTGCCTGTTATTGAATTCTGCAAATCCAAAAGCAGCAACGAAAACATTCACCAAGTACTACCTTCAAATCGCTGAGGTATTCTGAGCGACTGTTGATCGTTTTAAGTTTTCCGGTGAATTCCTGCTGCCAGGTGAGAGAAGATGTGGACAGTTTGAAGAGAAAAGTTCATGACGGTCGCAGTTTCCCCTCAACCGATCCATTCACTCTTTGAACTAACAGAGAATTTAAAAAAAAAAAGGAAAAAAAACAACCCAAAGAGTCACAGACTTATTCCAAAAAACCCTCAGTGAGACCAACCTATGTGGTGATGGCACTCTGCTTGACGACCATTTTGTGGCGGGCGCCCTTTGACGCGGAGGAGTCCAGTCCCATCACACCGCCGGAAGTGTTCGGAAACCCGTGAGCGGCCACGTATTTGCGGTACGCCTCTCTGATGATGCGGAACGCCCGCGTGTTGGCGTACGGGATGTCGGTGACCGGGTCTCGGTACAGCGCCGCCTTGTGGGTGACCGGGCAAACCTCCTGGACGGGAAGCTGAGGGCTGGACTGGGCCCTGCGGGGGAAACCCGCCTCGAAAGCCTCGTCGTCGCTGAACGTTATGTAGGTCCGGGAGCACAAGCCGCCGGCGGGCTGCTGGGAGGGTGTGCTGGGATTCGTCGGAGCAGCCTGAGGAACGTCCTGATCCAAACTTTGGACAGTGACAAGGGACAAAAGTTGCAATTTAAACATAAAGATTCAGATTTGTTTTGGGATTCGGGCTACAAAAGGGTCAAATGAAATAATGCACATTTCATAGCAGGAGAAAATGGAATAAAGCTTCTTGCCAAATGCCAAAACTGGAAATCTTGGGCGTATACTGTTTTGGTGCATGTTGATCTGAAAGGGATCAAATGGGTCCAGCGGGAGAGGATTCCTACCCTTCGACGTCGACGTTTTCTTCTTTCAGAACCGAGTGAGAGACGAGGGGCATCAGGACTGAGTGATAGCGGATGGTGGGTCCTTCAAAACGCCGCTTCTTGTGCACTTGCTTCTTCTTGTCCGCCTCCAGGCGTTCGTAGTTTTCTACACACAGAGGCACGCAGTCAAAAACACGGCCGACACTCACGCAGATGTCCTCGATATGGCTTCTGTTCTGTCAACTACTGGCAATACATGGATTTATGTTGCATGCAAAAAAAAAAAAAACACTCAAAGTGCGTCCCACTTCGTCGTGGCGTCTTCAAATAGTGCTACACTCAATTTTTAGGATTCTCAAGGTTATGAATGAACTTGCGGGAGAACTTGGGTGTCAGTTAGCATTTGCGCGGGGCCGCTTATGTGCTCCCTGTTCTATGTGGGATAAACACCGTCTGGAAACGATGCTTCAGCATGTGCCCGTGATTCTGGCACCAGTTCTCTTCTTGCATTTGCAAAAGCCTAAAAAAGGTCGGCGTGTCTCTTTAATGGCCTGAAGCCTTGAAAACTACCTAGCGATCGAATGTTGATCTCAGCCGTTAGCTTGGCCTCGGCCAGCAGCTCCTCCTGAGTTAGCGGCCGGTCGCGGTGGGCTCCCCTCCGCCGCCGGGGGGCATCCTGGCGCTCTTGCAAGCGCAGATTGGTCTTGCGAGTGTGCTCGCTGGTGGACTGTCGCACAGACTTCCGAGCTGGAGGGAGATAAAAGCATTCAAATTGTTATCTGGCAGACGTCGTCTTTGAGGGCAATTGCTGATGCGCCCATGTTACAATCATCGTGTCCTTATGATGTGCAGTGGGGCTACACGATTAATCGAAATAAAACCGCGATCTCGATTCATACGCGCGTGCGATCTAATTTTTCAATGGCGTGCCGGTCGTCAGCCGCATGAAAACAAGAGCCTCCGACGAGGCGGCGTCATACCACGTGACGCAGAGCGACAGTCTGCAGCTTGGAAGCCAGCGAGGGCGGGAGCGAGCCGACAACGCGAGGGGGGGGAAAAGTTGCGAAGATGAACACAGAAGAAAACGAGAATGCCGCCAATGAGAGCGACATAAACCCCCCCTCAACCCCTCCCCCGCCCGCAACTGTTCTTGTGCCGAAAAAAGCTTCACATTCTGTGGTGTGGAGACAATGAAAGTCAAAGTCACGTCACATGCCAGCAGTGTTCTGCCACCTTATTAGCAACGCAGGGTAACACCACAGACTTGTACAACCGCCTTAGACGACAGGATATCGACAGGAAATCCCTCCCGCTCAGCCACCCAGACCTCAACAACGGGAACCTTATACGGTGCATCTCCATACCGGTCAAGCTCCAACAGACACAAGGAGACTGCAGAGGCTATCGCGCATTACCTGGCTAAAGTTATGGCTCCAATCAACAGTGTGCAAAATGAGGGATTTAGGAAAATGATTGACAGCTTGGACAGGCGCTACACAGTCCCTTCCCGAAACTATTTATTAAGAGAGGTAAAGAAGTTTATTTTTGCAGTGTCAGGCTGTCGCATTTAAGCTAAAAACAGGAGTGTTCCCTGACCAGAGCTTGAGTGCCCTGCCCTTGTGTGTTGTATCAAGCACAATCACCGTTTTTATTATTTAAGGACAATTTTTATTCAATTATAATTTTTTTTTTCCCTTTTGTATCAGCAAATAAGCGAGCACAGCAAATCGTTTTGGTGAAAAAAATCGTGGGAATCGCGAACTCAATCAGAAGCCAAAAAATCGTGAACTCAATTATATGCCAAAGAATTGTGATTCTCGTTTTTTTTTCCGGAATCATGGCACCCTAATGTCCAGAATCCTTTTTTTTTAAATTATTTACAGGGCAGTATCAGAAAACTGTGTGCAGGCAGATTTTGACCAAACTTACTCTCCGCAAAATCTTGAAATTCTTGTGGAATCCTCCTTTTGAGCTCAACTTTAGTCTTCTCCGTCTTCTTAGTTTCCTCTGAGGGTCTTTTGGGTTTGGGCTTGGCCACTTTTATAGGCTCCTTTGGATTAAACAAAGATAAAAGCCATGTTTGTCATAAAATACCATACAAACTAGCAAAACAAGTACAAAATAAGTTTTCCAAAAGAAAGTTAACAGTGTATCTTTGCAACCAGTGTCACTGACTCTAGTTCTACAACCACAGATTATTCAGCAAAATTTTCACAGTTCTTGTGTATCATATTACAAAAAAAATCATACTGATTCTGACTCTTGCGACACTGCGTTGGCGAAGCTAAATCAATAACTCCCTCGGCCGCTGCTTAGAGGAAAGCGCCGAGGCTGTAAAAAGAAGCTTCATGAGGTTCATGTGTGAAACTGGATAAATGCACGGTCCAAAGCAACCGTGCAGCGGATAAAGTGGGAATAAAGCAACCAAACGCAAGTAAATTTGTTTTGAATGGGAAACGAGGTAATGAACATTTTACTTGTTTGCGTTCTAAGTATTTCACCAAAAACCACAAGACAGTTTATGCTTCCGGTGTGAATACAGACTCTGAGGTCACTCGTTTAAAAACAGAAAATAGATCCGCAGCAGCTGAAGTCACTACCTTGTAAGCCTTGGTGACGACGCGGCTCTTCCTGCGAGGTGCATCTTCTTCCTGGTCGCTGTCCGGCTCGTCCCCTTCGTCAATGTCAAAATCGCTGTCCACCTCATCCTCCGTGTCCGAGTGCTCTCCATGATACTCGTCGTCTCCCGATTCCTAAAAAAGGGACACGCAGACCGACAATGAGGAAAACGCAATAGAATGAATTTACACGGTGTTGCGTGAACGCGCTGTGCTCTGTGATGTGCATATGCGCTTAGAAAGGTAAGCCGGCACATTTTATGGGGGAGATTCTTTCCCGTCCGACAGGCCCATTTATACAAAGTTCGGCTCCCGTTGCGACCCGCTTGTCCAACTCTCCGCTTTGCCTAAAAAAAGCGAAAAACTTCACCGGTGGCCGGCAGTTATAAATGTCCGCATGACGGCGTCGCCTTCCAATTCAAGCATGACCGCCAGGCTTCGGAGCGCCAGCACAGACGACTGAGGCGTCCTTGTCACGCCAGACGCTCCCTGAAGACAACTACTGAGGCTGTAAAGTTGGTCATGAATCATCATCCTCACACCTGAGATGAAGTCCGCGCACGGCCAAATGATGGGGCACAATGTTCTCACACATCTTAGCCTAAAATGTTGGGGTTTTTTTTTCTTTCCTCAAATCGGTTTTACACAAGAATGGCTGGCACCCTCTCCCAGCGTCCACAGCTTGGTTATCTCCGAAGAAAGACTGCAAACAGTCTCAGATCATCACGTGGGACATTGATTAACTGTGTCATGTACAAACCTGCTCAATGTTGAGAACCCATGCCTGTTCTGTTCTCTTACACGGGTTGTGCTGCGCATGTTTATATGCGTTTATCTCGGTTTACTGTGGCTGTGAACACAATTGTTGATCCCCATTTACGGATTGAATTTTCTCAAACTCCCCAAAGCCCGCAGACTGATGATCAACATCCTCCCGCACATTTTTTTAATGGGTTTTACGTGTTTTTTCGTTACTATCTGTTGGCTCTGTCGCGTAGAAAAGGTGTCGCTTGAAGCCGTGTGATCGTCTCGGAGGCGGACCTGAATGGCTGCGTTGCTAAGAGACCGCCGCGATTAAACTAAAGAAGCCAGATTAAAAATTACAAACCCCAGTAACTATCTATCTCAACACAACTGTCTGCTTCAGGCACCGACTTCTACTTTTTCAAAGAGGATTAAAAAAAATGTTAACAGATGAGCTAGCTGCAGGCTAATGCTAACCGGCTCTTTTCGGGTTTACTCACATCGTTGAAGCCTCCATAGGTGGTCTTGTAGAACTCGTCCTCCTCTTCGGCATCCAGCAGCTTGGACATGCGGTTTCCCGCAGTCTTTCGGGGTTCTCGGTGAACGGCAAGACTCATGGCTGTAGTAGCTTTCGCGACGCTAGCGACCCGAGGATCTCGTTGGCGTTAGCGACACCCGACACAGCCTATTCGCTGGGAGCTCCGTAACACCCGGTGCGCCTAACGAATTATTTCCTTTTATCCATAATAACGTCGTTTAACACGAAGCTTCAGGCCGACTCTGTTGTGCTGTATCCACTTGTTAAATCCGGTATTGTTTGCTAGGTAGCAGTGAACCGCTAACAGTAGCCGCCGCTTTCCTGTGACCCTCACGTCCGGAATAAGTGAAACACTTCCGGCGTGAAACCACTTTCAAAATAAAACAATCGTCAGCTCATTAAATATTTCATGTATCGACGCGGGCAGTTATGTCACCCACATGCAACTGTTTACTCCGGACTCGACCGATGAATCATGACAATGTTGTCATGGAAACTAGCAGTAACTGATAGTGCCCCTAAGAGCCCGTGTCGGTTATTATCACCATGGCAACAGTGCAATTGAGACGAAAAACCCCATGTGTCAGTTCGGGTGAACGTTTAATAGTCTCTCTTTACTTGTTCGTGAGCGGAGGTTGACATTATCGTGACACAAAAAGAGGGTGGGGAGGGTTTGGTTTTTTTTCGCGGTCTTTGCCAGGCACACTCTAAATTCATGCGCTTTTACTCACGGGCCTTTCAAATTGCGGTGAAGCTGTTAACATTGATTGCTACATGTTGCTGGATAAGTGGTGATACACCCCTTTCATGAGCCTTTTAGACAACTCTCACTTCCAGTTTCACGTAGATAGCAACAATGGGACGCTCCTAAATTAGAGGACATTTTCCGTCCCACCCATGAAATCTCAAATGATGTAAATTATAGCCGTCCTGGAGAGCCGTATAACCATAGCTGCTGTAAAAGTGCTTCCAAAATATTATCTCCAATGTCAAACAGCTCTGAAGCAAACCCTGTAAAGGCTCTTTTCTCAGGTACCACAGGTACCTCAGGTACCAGCAGTTTACATATCACGTGTCACAGGGAAAATGATTTAAATCTACCTTTTGTGAGATACATTTTGGTGATACGTGCCTCTTGTAATTCCTCAAACCATTCGTTTAATCACTGAAAAGTTTCATATAAAAACGGCCATGCACCAAAATTGTGTCCGACAGCAAGGTGTCAATTGTTAGTCACAGTATTCACACTTAGTTTGTAGAAGTTACCAAATTTTTGACAAATGATAATGAATTCTTTCTCTTATATTGTCCATTCAAACTTTTAAATTACTTTTGAATGTTCTACTACACTAAGCCTGTTCTTAACACAATTGTGCCACTGAAATGAACAGATATGCTTTGATGTTTCTATTGCCAAAGGGTTTTGTGGGTTTTTTTGCTTTGGTAGTTCTATCACCATGGAAACCATGCTACATTCGACTGTGATATCGCAATATTCAGCGGGCAAGCTTTAGTGCTGAGGACTTCTAATTTATTTGCATTGTTTTAGCACTTTTCAGAATGACTTCAATACTTTTGTTGAGTATTTGTATGCATTTTTTTTGTAGGAAATACCATTTGTACTCGTCAGAATGTGCTCCAAGAACACAGTTTTCCTAGCAAACCTCTAATTATTAGAAACATAATGATATGAGGAATATAAGCCTAATGATTCTGATGAACTCTTGTACCTTCATTTTTGTCTACAACACTTTGGTGTCCACATTATGATGCGATGATTTTTTTTTCTGCAGTTAGCAGGTATACATTACACCTAACATATTGTTACAGACCTTTTGCTAGACCATTGACTTTTTGATAGGATGCAGCTTGTGGTCCACTTTTACATTATGGTTCCTGTCATTAATTGAGTAGCTACAGTATGTATATGTATTTCAAACAATGTTCCCGTTATCCTGCTTATTAGTTACATACAGTTACATTTATATTCATGATCTACAATTAAAAAGAAATGTATTTAGTCATAATTTTTATTCTGCCCAGCCCTGCTGATCTACCTTCAACCCTGTTGCCATATTAGCTGTTAGCAAAATAATCCAAACTTATTTTCTCAGCCCATAGACGCGTTATGCAACGGTTTACTAACAGATACTGTAATTCGTAAAACCAAAAAGTGTGACTATTTGAGAGTTGACTAGGATGGATTTCAAAAGTTACTGAACTAATATAAGTCTTTTCTAAACTTAAATGAGTATTAATCATGAATCGTGAATCAGGAACATGGCTTTCTTTTGGTCATGGTGAAGGATTCCTTCAACAGTATTTTAATATTTGTTTTCCAGGTTGCAAGGGTTGCAAAAGGGTTGCATCAAGAACGGCCCACAAGAAATAAAACATCAATAAATATTTGATGCCTGAGCTGGACGAAGCAAAAAGTTACCAGCGAGTGGAACCTGCTGCATCTAAGTGTGACAAATAGTGACAAAATCTTCTGAATCGGTTGATTACTGAGGGATTGATCAATTATCAAACTAGCGACAGACTGCTAATCTTTCTTGGTTGTGGTTATGCCACCCTAAACGATGAACAGTCAGAAAGCAAAAATTATATGATGGTTTTTATGTGCATGTCTGCCTGAGAACCGGTGAAGAAACAAAATAAAAAAATGTAGACACCTTCATTTTATGGCACTTTTTAAAAGTAAATGTAAGTGCTTTATTGGTGAAGGAAAAATGTCTTACAAAAAACCATTTGAGTATGTAAGTAAACAAGACAATAATTTAAGAAAAAAATGACATTTGATGAATACTGAGTAACCTTAATATAAGGTTGAAATTCCTTTTGTTATGCAAGTTCCTCATTGCTAATTACAGAGGGTCATAATCATTCTTACAAAGTCATGAAGTGTACAATTGTACCTGCTCTTTAAAACTCTTAACAACAAAAAAGAGGTGAAAAGAAAACACCTAAAACCTAAACTAATTTCTCTGCGCTTACAGATATAATCATTTCACTTTTACATGATCATCTCTCTATAAACATCTCAACAAAGGCAATTCTACATCTGTCATGCATTCTGCGTGTTTGGTGCGGCGACTTGACATGCTGGCTTTGCTATCACGGGAATTTTTGGCATAAAATCTCTAATTCCAAACGTATAACTTAAAAATCTTAAATTTGATCTGGTTCTTAATCTAAACCTTAAATCTACTGTATCCCTACATACCTTTATTTTTTTTATTTTTCCCCAGAATATGCGCTAACTAACATGCTCCTATATGTATGACTTAATGAGCGGTGTGGGTTTGCCGGACACAAACTTGCATGCTTGACATTGTAGTTCCGAATGTAAGTTTTCATCCGTGTGCAGAACGTGGCGGCTGTATAACGACAATAGATTCTGCGAAGTGAGAAACTTTTCTTGTGCCCAGTTATGCGAGGTGGACTGAATAAGACACTTTTCACTCGTTGACTCATATTAACTTCATGGTGAACCTGCTGGTCTCCATGTAGTTCCCCGTGCCCCCATTACTGCTGGACATGGTGCTCCGTGGCACATATGCGATTGTAGCTGTGTGTTTTATCTGCCCTTTGCTTTTGCTCCAGAGGAGCATGAAAATGAAACATATGCTCACAGAGCTGAAAAATGATACCAGACCGATGGACGCCGCAATCAGCAATGTCTTGACATCAAATGGGTGGTTGGGAGGTCCCTCGGCGTCTGGGGAGGCGGACGGAAAGGCGAACCAACTTTTAAGACGAAAGGAGCCTTTGGACGGCGGCGATAGCGGGAAGCCTCGGACGTGGAGGCTGACGGGCAGACTGTCGTTCCCCGCTGCGTTCGAGGCCACGCACTGGTAAGTGCCACTGTCTTGAAGCTGTGCATAGCGAACCTCCAGCGAGCCGTTGGAGGCGGCCCGTATTCGACCAATGGGCGATAGCGGCCTTAGCTGCGGGTTCAGCCAGGTGACAGATGGCGCGGGATCCCCCTCTGCACTGCAGTAAAACACCACCGTGTGCCCCTGATCCACTCTCGCCTGTTGAGGTTTGCGGTTCAGAATACGAGGCTGCCGACAAGTGAGCAAGCCCGGGAGCTCCGCCGGAGAGAAGTCGAGGAAGTTCCAGCCCTGCAAGTGGACGGAGGTGGTGCAAGTCGGCGGACCACCACCGAAGTCCACGTGCGGGCGGCAGCGCACCACCCACAGCAACCGACAGTCGCACGCAAGGGGGTTGCCGTGGAGCCCCAGACTCTCGAGGGTGTCCACAGAATGAAAAACACCCTCCTCGAGTGTGGTTAGAAGGTTCCTGGACACATTAAGAAGTTTTAAGCGCGCCAAACCCCGGAATGCCCCAAGCTCAATGCGCAGTAATGATCCCCCGACCAGATAGAACTCTTGGAGGCGCAGCAGGTCCCCAAGCAGGTTTCCATGAATGTAGGCGATAGGATTGAAAGACAGGTCGAGAGATACAAGATACACAAGATGATGCAAAGGGATGTAGGGGACAGCGTTAAGACTGCAGTTTCTGATGGTGAGGGATGTAAGATTCAGTCCAAAGAGGCTGTTCCCTGACAGGGTCTCCAGCCAGGGGCAATTAGATAGGAAGAGCTCCTTCAGGCGCCCCAGATGACTGAAAGAGTAGTTTGGCAGTGTGCTGAGGCCAAGCCGGTGTATGTGAAGGCGTCTCAGCCCACCGAGCTGCGCGAGCGCGTCTGTCGGCACAGCAGTGAGATTGCAGGCATCGAGGTACAGCTCTTGGACACTGCTTAGGCCCGCGAAAGCTTGATGGGAGATGAAAACGAATTCATTCGCCGCTGCCTCGATAACCCGCAAGGCTGCCAAGTCACGGAAAGTGAAGTCCAGGAAAACAAGGAGCTCGTTGTTGCTGATGTCCAGTAATTGCAGTTTTGGCAGGCCAGCGAGGGCCCCGACAGGAATAATCTTCAGGTGATTGCGAGCCAGACGCAGAGTCAGCAGGCTTTGCAGGCCGAGAAAAGCCTCCACTTCAATTAATACCAGAAGGTTGTCGCTCAAATCCAAGTCCAAAAGTTGCTGCAAAGCCTGGAACTGCCGGCGCACCAGAGTCCGTATTGTGTTGTGAGTTAAATTCAGTAGCCGAGCGTCTTGCGGGAGACCGTCGGGCGGCGCGGTGAGTTGGCCGTGGGAGCAGTTCACCTCCGACGCCGCGGCGTCGCAGCGGCAGGAGGAAGGACACGACCGGCGGGTTTCAGATGTTAAGACCAGCCCTGCCGCCAGCAGGCAGACGGCTCCCCAGCACAGTTTCTGATGGACGCCGATGCCCACAAACATCTGGCGGCCTGCCTGCATGAGCGAGAGAGAGAGAGAGAGAGAGAGAGAGACAGACAGCTGGTGAAAGGAGTGTGAAGGCGGTTAGACGTGCTGGTATCGCAACACGCTGGAGAAAACATGTGAATGATATGCCACTCAAATGCAAGAGGGCATCCATGAATTATGAGTGTTATATACGTGATATATATGTTATTTTTTTATTGAATCTGTTTGAGAGAGGTGTTGACGTTGTTGTTGGTGCTGTAATTTGTGATGCTGTTGAACGGCGCTGGGTTATAATGAGAGGTGTGCCTAATGTTTTTGTCACCCTCATGCATATTGAGTGGGATGGCCAAAATATTAGGGACACCTCTCAGTCTAAGCCAGTACCGTTCAAATTACAGTCGCAATAGCAGCCATTCAAGTATGTCAACACCCCTCTCAAACAGATTCAATAAGAATTCAACATAATATTCACAGGGCTCTTGCATAATCCATGGTAAACATGCAGTGGTTTCTATGCTGGACTGGTGTATTTTTCACATGAACGTTATTATTGAATGATGATTTGCACATCACATTTGTGCCTTAAATGTCATTTCCACTTAATATAGATTCTAGTGATTTGTTAATATATTTGATTTCTTTAGATATTGTTCATACTGTTCATATTGGATCAATTTCTGTTTTGTAACACCTGTTATGGTCTTTGTTATCGCTCGTTACTTCCTCCCTGTATCTTTGTATTTACACTGACATGGAGCAACTGTGACCACACCATTTCCTCCAGGATTGATAAAGAATAACAAAAGATGATGATTATGTGACAGAGATGTTCATGTGAGTGGGAGGGGGCGGGGGCGGAGAATGGGAGTTGTTACGCAGATGATCATAAACTTTATTTGAGCTGCTGCTAATTCACCAGTAGGGGGCAGCAAAAAAGAATGTTTATTCAGGATGGTATGAAGATTGAGAGACTGCCTGAGAAAAAATCCTGGCTACGGTCAAATCGCAATCAAACAAAGGAATTATAGAGAGTCCATATCACAATTCCAATGATTAATGCAACGATCTGCACTCGCCACATGTGAAATAAGAAAAAGTAGATTCCGAGCCCAGGTGAACCTGTAACAAATGACTAAGCAGTGAGCCCATAGACGATGTGTGACTCGCCGAAACTGTTTGTACGAATCGCGGTGGAAGTGGAGAAAATGACACCCTCGGGTGTGATGCCGCCCTCAGCTTTGGCTGCTCACCTCACATGTTGTCATGCTGAAAGATGCAACACTAGCCAGCATGTGAGAAGAGGGATGGACAGAAGAGGACAACAGTTGGAATGATTTTTTTTTTTTTTTTTGTTCAATCCATATTCTTTTTTTCCTTTCTGTAGGCGTCACACTCAATACAGCCAATGTAAATGATGTACACGGCCAGCAGCCTAAGTCAGCTGATTTTCAAACATGCAGTCCCCTGAAATGTCTCTATTTTTTTTTTTTACAGCCCAGCGAACAAACATGCCAGAGTGAAGCCGTATCTAAAGGTTGCGGTCTTCATCTTGTCTCAACACAGTTATGGATACAGGTCCGGGGGAATGGTCCGGCTGCCGGTGATGACACCAGCACCCCGGAGCCGAGTACACTGGAGACTGACTCCCCCTGAGCTCCTCCGAGAGTGCACATGCCAGAGGAGCGGGGCTGCAGTCATTCGCTGTGACTTGACGGCGCAGAGCGAGCTCAGGGGATGGAAGCACGTAAGGCAGACGAAGCACTGTAACCTTGAGGAGCAAGCAAAGGGAAAAAAAAACAACTCACCCGTCTCTTCAGCTCGGAGGGTTTGTCATTGGAATTGTTCCATTTTCACCATTTCGTTGTCAAAAAAAAAAAAAAAAAAAAAAACAGTTGATGATGTCTTTTTCTCTAAGATAACGGTCACTCTCTCTCTACTGCTACCTGAAGAGGGTGCGAGGATACATAATTAGGTTTGGATTGTTTTTGGTTTTTTTTCAAAACCAGCCCTCAAAAACTCATCCCGGAGAGACTGAGCGAAGCAGGCGGCCGAGCCGAGGCGAGAAAGCTTCTCTCCGGAAGGTTCAACTCCCGGAGGAAGCGCGTAGTGCCGCCGCTGCCGCTGCCGCTGCAGCTCGGTTACCCTGTTGCTTCGCTGTCCTCATGGCAACAACAATCTGGCCGTGGACGCGCGGGTGCTCGGAGCATGCTGGGGGATTATATGCGCGAGCTGATGGACCCCATCCAGCACGCTGCACTGAGAGACAGGAGGCAGACGCGGGTCAGCCAATGCAGAGATTTTTACAGCAACGGCAGATGGGAATGAATCAAAGTGACGACACCTCGGAGTGAAGGGATTCTTTCCTGCTTCCTGCTCTTGAGCGCCAGAATCACCTTACTGGCAAATATCTAAAAGGAGACATCTTAAAAGCAGCATGTAAATATTATAATTATCAAATGCTATGAAGCGTGTACTGCATATATGATGTCTTGATGGCGCGCTGTGCTCCGGTTCCCAGTCTGTCCATTAATATTCTTTAATGACAAGAGAGTAAACATCTGTCCATCTATTTATCTTTCTGTTTTACTTTTATCGGGGGGGGTTTACATGACGAATGTATGAAAAAGACCAATTCCCAAATGTGAAATTGGTTCGTGATTTGGAAAAACGAAACAAAACTTAGTTCACTGTCATTACGTCATTATTTACCACAATGTATCGTAATACTGTCCTTTTAGATATTACAACAGGTGTGAGATAGTTTAGATATTATGTCGTCACACCATTTATGTACATCATGAAAACAACAAAAAAAACTGTCATCGTTGAACGACGGCCCGCTCTTCTCTCATGGGGAGGGCCCTGTACGACCAATAAAACCCGAACCATCCACTCACTCAAAAGCAGAACTGATAAGTCAATAACAACAGAGCGTGAAATTCGCACGCTCGGATCACTTCTCCTTTCCTCGGATTCGCGGGTGCTAACAGACGGTCAAAGCCGGTTCGACAGTGTTTGTGCAAGTTCTCTCGAACTAGTTCAAAGCTCCGTTCGCACAGTGTAGAAATGGAAAGTTCACGTTCATAGTTCACCATTTCAATTTTGAACTATAAAGTTCAGTTCATTTCAAGTTTTTGGGGGGAAAAGTGAGCATGAAAGACTGAATTTGTTTTTGCTTGGAAATCATTCACCTGATGGCTGCAGGCAGTGGGACGTGGGGCGTTTGGGGCTTGCAGGGGTTTTTCTTGTCCTTTCCTGATGACTTACTTTTTCACACTGGACGGAGGCTTCAACTCCAAATGCCTTTTCAAATTTGAAGTTGGCGAGGCCGGCGCACAGACTTGCTTTTTCAGCGCGGGTGGACATGATTTGCGCAGAAAAGCTAGATTTTTTTTACTGTTGAAATCTACTGCAGACAATACGTAAAATTCCCGCAAATAATCATAAGTGGAGGCTTCGCTGCTTGCTGCTTTGTTATGCTCGTGTGCGCAATGCTCCGTGGGCAACGCAGTGTGAAGCAAGATGTGTATGACAACAATGGGCTGCTGCGGCAGGAGCGCAGGAGAAGGAAAGCCTGTCAAGAGACGGAAAAATAAATCCGTAATAACTGGACCAAAACAGTTGCGGTGATTCTGATGTAGTCTGAAGTAGTTCATGTTCAAGTTCTTTTATTTACAATTGTGTTGCGTTGAGCTCAACGTTCTTAGAAAGATGAACACGCCAGCAACAGCATAAACACGGCAAGTGTGAATGAAATCTTATGCAAAGTCTCATTTCAGAATTTGCGAACCCTTCAACAAGAGGTTTGACTCATCTTTTCTTTGTCCTCTTTGTCGGCCATGTTGGCCCACGTTTCTAGACGACCCCTTTAACATTGTAGCCGTGAGCTCAAAAAAAAAGGCGAAATCAGGTGTCGGAGCGCAGTTTCCTCCGTCTCCGCTCCACCTGCGGGATTGTGCGTTTTGTTGGCACAGTGGGTGTGTGATCACCACAGAAGAAGAGCGGGTGCTGAGTCAGGAGCTCGCCATCTGTTACCTCAGGGAACCTGCGCTACATCAGCGAATCTCCGTCCAAGCCGGGGACTCTGGGAAAGAGCGGATCAGCGGTGAAAGCCAGTTACGGCCGCGGCCGAGTCAAAGTTCAGGCTCGCGTCACGTCCCCCCGCCTTGTTGTCAGCAGATTGTTACGTGGCAGCTCTTCCCCCCGTTGTGGTGACACCTGCGATGGTTCTCTGTTATTGCTGAGGGTCAGTATTTTATTTTATTTTTTTTACATTTCCTTAGAAATGACTGTAAGAATAAATCCATACTTAGTCAATTCACACTACCATTGTTGGTATGATATTGATCAATTGAACATTCTCAGCAATTCAAGTGTTCAGCAAAGCGGTATTTGAATAAATATACAAAATATTTTCGTAACACCTTATCGTGGTGCAGAGGTTTGGGGGTCCTAATAATCCCAGGAGCTATGTTTTCGGGGGCAGCTGCCCCTGGTAGGGTCTTCCATGGCAAATCGGTCTTGGGTGAAGGGTCAGACAAAGAATGGTCCATAAAGGCGCACGTGTGGACCCGTGTGCCCTGCCCGGAGAGGTACCGGGGCCCCGCCCTGAAGCCAGGCCTGGCGAAGAGGCCCGTTGGCGAGCGCCTGGTGGCCGGGCTTTCGAACATGGGGTCCGGTCAGGTCTAGCCCCAGGCAGAGACATGGGTCCGTCCTCCAGTGGGCCCACCAGCTGACGGAGGAACCATATGGGTCTGTTGCAATGTGGACCGGACGGCAGGCCGCTGCTGCCCCCGCCACCCGGACCCGGATAAGCGGAAGAAGACGAAACGAGATATTCATATCAAATTGAAATGAAAAAAAAGGAAAGAAACAAATACAAATTCAAAATCCACAGAATTTTAAAAAATAAAACAAAATGCACCATGTCCTTCTCTGTTGTTGTTTGTTTTCCTTGTGGCGCGCTGCGTGAACACACGCACAAACAGAAACAGATGCACAGTAAGTGAAAAGCCCTGGAGAGGAGGGACGTTTAGCAAGAGGGAGGACGGGGTTTCTCACTGAGAAGTTCCCGCCGCAACATCTCCTACACACAGAGGACCATCACAGGGAGAGAAAGGACCATCACAGGGAGAGAAAGGACCATCACAGGGAGAGAAAGGACCATCACAATGTGGGCACGCATGTTAGAAAAGAAGAAAACCACAATCCAGCTTTAACAAACCAGTGACGGAACAACAGGGTCAAACCCCAAACAGCCGCCACCACAAAACCACAGACACACACACACACACACACACACACACACACACACACACACACACACACACACACACACACACACACATAATCAGATGGCCTTTCGCATAATGCAGCGCCCTCGCTTGTGAATGCAGCTCGTCCCGAAGCAAATTCGGTCGGTCAAATCAGCAATTTGGATCGCCTTTTTTTTTGGAACGGCATCGAGTGAAATGTAAATCACAAACGCTCGGCTGGTTTCCGTCAGTCTGAATTTGCCAAATCCTTTTCTCATTTTCCCGTCTGACCTCCCCGTCACACAATGCTTTCCTCGCTCGGGGTTTAAGTTTTGTTCCTTTACATGCGAACCATGCAGATTCATTCTTATTATGCAGCTTTTTTTCTTTTTTTTTTGCCATTTCCACCTTATTCTATCAGGCGGCTGCAGCTGCTTGCAAATTAGACTCACATGACGAGGCGGAGAGCAGATGCACTGAAAAACAGGGCGAAGATAGCAGCTGTGGTATCAGAAAAAACTTCCTCTTTTAAGTCACAAATTAAGTTTCTGTCTGTTGGTAAACGGGCACGCCGTCCGACCAGGAACTCGCTGGTAACGCCGCAGGGTAAATAAGAGAACTATTCATGGTCGTATCTGTCGGAGAGGATGTGGATTGCTTTGCCGCGGTTCTGCGAGTGGAGATTTGCAGAGAAAGAAACCCAGAGGCCACAATCACGCAGGTTTGAAACTCACTTTTTGATTTTGAACGCAGTAAAGAATGTTTTATTATTATTATTTGAAAGTGTCCAATTCAAGTATGTTGATATCTTACAGGCTGACGAATACTTTAAGGCTTGATATGTTTAGTCCATTAAAAACGTACACACTGTATTCGAATCAAATAACTTCTGAGCTGAAGTTTAACAGTGGCAACCACTTGCAGTCTCAAGCTGAGAAAAATACATCACAGAAAAGATGTGTAAACCCTTAAAAAACTATTAAGTCTGTATTTTGACTTTTTCTAAGGAGGGGGGAACTTTTTTTTTTTTTTTTGGAACATCCCAACTGAGCTCTACATTGCTTTTGTTCAGAAGATGAAATATGCCGTCAGCCGCTAACACTGATGACAAAACGACTGAAGTAGGTTATCATAGCAGCGATCTGATTCGGTTTTTTCGCCCCCCGGCAGGATGCTCGTTTGTTGCACGGCGTTGCTTTTGGCCTTCGCGGTCGGCGGCCGTGCATCAGCTGCCCTCGATAAAGCGTGGGAGGAGTGGAAAACCGAACACGGCAAAGTCTACGGCAATCAGGTAGGACCGCGGGAAACCTTCGCGCCTTTGCCTTCGCGCCCGTCCACGCGGAAGCCGGTGGTCAGGTGGTCACCGCTGGTTGGTTTCAGACGGAGCTCGCCTTCAGGAGGGCGGTGTGGGAGAAGAACGCGGAACTGGTGCTGAGGCACAACCGGGAGGCCTCATCGGGGGGACGCAGCTTCACGCTGGGGCTGAACCAGCTGGCCGACATGGTGAGACCCCGCGCGGCGGCTGCAGGCTCGAGTCTGACAAAAACAGGCCGTCCTGACTTTTGAGTCAACGCCCCCTTGATAGATGCCTGGGCGCCGTCATCGGCAGTGGTCTGACATTTGAGGCCGACGCGGATGCGATTTGTGCAAAGACCCACCGGCCCATGTAATTTTAGCGCAAAATCGGGGAGCTTTAATGCAGACGCCTCTCTTATGAGGATGATTTACTCTTGTCCTAACCTTCCCTCTTATTTGCTGGTTTGGGTCCCCCGCTGTGAAAGACAAGAACAGACTTTGAGGAGCTCTCGGTTTTGCGCAGGTCCAGGGCCACTAGGGAAGCACCAAGTATGACCTGTCTGACCCCAGACACCCGCCGGCCTTCCGAAATAGGCTACTGCCATCTGGTCGCCGGTGCATGGTCGCAAAAGGTTTAAACAAATAGACTCAAAAAACTTTGTTTGTGCCAGGAACTGCTGGCCTCACAAATAGGTTGCGATGATGGACCCCCGAAACATGGGTGCGCTGCATCTGTTACTTTTGCGGTGTACTTTTTATTTTGTTTGTTATTATTTGTGTCTGCGTTTGCTGGCTGTACAACAAATGAGCCCTCGTGAAGTTTACTAAATCCCAGTCTAATGGGCACACAGACCAGCATGGGTTCTTAATCTGCATAAATCAGAATCAGAGTTACTGTCAGGTAGCTATCACAGTGTATGCGCATCGTACGCTGGTGGCCACAAATGGTTTTTTTTTTCAAAAAACAATAATGTGTATCTGCTGTTCAAATAGAGCAGCTATCTATAATCTAAGTTGAAGGGAAGTTAGCAGCTTGAAGTATGAAGAACATGATCACTGGAGGGGAGATTAAAAAGATGTCCAAAATACCCCACCGCAGATGCTAATGCCACGTGTAGTATTGGGAGGGGGTGGGGGCACGCGGGGGGATTAGGGTCTGCAACATACGTAACATTGCAATAGCAATAGAGCACAAATCTGAACTGAATATTCATGGATGTAGCTTTAATCTGCACTGGGGGAAAAAAAAAAGATGCAGTTTCTTGTTTCATGTTGTATCAGATGATGATGATGATGATGATGATCCAGACAGATTATTTAACGGCAAAAGACGCATTTCTTACATTTAATTGCCTTTAGGTCGTTCACCGCCTGTTACGTAAAAGTCGATGCGCAATTATGATTCGCACAAGAACGTCAAACCAAGTCAGCCAGACGTAGAACAAAGAAAGTGCTGATATCTGCAAAACCTTTCCGGCTTCAGTGGGATTTATTATTATTTCTAAGGCCTTCCTCCTCTGCATGCGTCATATCGGCCAATTACATGACGGGCTGCTTACGTGCATTTTTGTTTAATAAATGTGGAGATTTGTGGATTCAGTTCCACCGTTGGACACAAAGGCGAGTCTGAGAGACCTCTGGTGGACACACGCCGCGCGACACACGCCGCGCGACACACGCCGCGCGACACACGCCGCGCGACACACGCCGCGCGACAAACGCCTCGCTCCTGTCACCAGTCCCAGATTCGACGCAGATCGATGTTTGATATCATAAAGTCTCATCACACTCATTGACCTGCTGCAAGATGGTTGTCACTGAAACACACTGCTAATCTGTTATTAAACCCGCAGCCTGTGGGATTAATTTGAACCCCAACATATAGAGCAGTGCTAATCGCCCTTTACATAATCTGATTAATTTAATCCGATATAGGCTGGGCCAATCTGGACAATCAGAACTATTCTATGGAGTACTGTACATGTGGGAAAGCTGCCAAAATTATCAGCAAACAGATGTGAATTATAAATAACCTGAGGTGGAACTGTATAAAGTTCCATGGTGCACGCTGTAGTTTTCAGTATTTCTGTGTACTGTTTAAATTCCTCTGACACAGAAGGGTCAGTTTTATCTCTTGAAGACGCATGGATTTTAAGTGGAAAAGTAAGCAAACGATTCATCTAAAACAGCATTAAAATCTGCTGCAGTGTGATGAATCCTTAAAAAAAAAAAAAAAAAAAAAAAAGGAGGAAGCTGAAAGGTGAAGTTTTTTTTTTATTTTTGAAATCCTGAAGACGATGGGAACCCTGGCCGGTGAAACGCGGATTAGCGTGACGTGTTGATGGTTACCTGATCTCCGCGGGGGCCCTGGAAACAAAGCTTGGAACAAACTCCAGCTTTTGGATCCCGGGATGAATGAAAAGTGTGTTATGGTTGCCGTGCAGATAAAATGTGAGACCATTTGTGCCGCCTGTGGGATCATTTCGGTGGGTCTGAGGGCAATATTCATGATGGACAGATTAATGGCCGCATGTAGGAGAGCTGTGATGGGGAGATTACCAGTAGTGGTCGACTTAAATGGGTTTTTCCGTTGGCCACCGCCAGTGTTCAGAACAGCGATTCCATTGGTTGATGTGTCATGCATGTATATGAGGGCGCATGCTGTCAGCGCATTTTACACTGATGCTCTTATTTTACAGAAAAAAAAAACATATCAGCTAAGTTAACCAACAACCTAAACTTTATTTTAGAAAAACAAACGCGTGAAAGTTGAATTTTAAACCGCACCGTTATATGTCGGCATCTCCGCGTGGGCGCAGTCACCGGCCAATCCCCAGTCATCTCAAAATGACGTTAAATCGGTCAATTGACTATCAGTGATTACCAGCATCTTACACGGAGATGAGCGCTTTCATGACGTATCAGAGGAAGCGCCGGGCTTTCTAGTGGGCCTGGACCTCAATTAAACGCCGACGCACGCTTCATTACGTCCTTGTGCTGATGCAAAATGGGCCCCAAATATGAAAAGCAATCTGCTGATCTTTCCTCCGATTCATTTCACGCGCTCACCACCTCGCCAATCCATGAAGACGGCCGACGAAATCAACGAGAGGCTGAGTGGCCTGATGCCTGAGGAGGAGGGATATCCCGGAAACTACACTTGGAGGGAGGCGAGTAGCGTGACGCTGCCGCGGAGTGTGGACTGGCGGGAGAAGGGTCTGGTCAGTCCCGTCCAGAACCAGGTGAGCGCGGGATCGTTTGGAGGAGGAGGAGATTCGGCGCGCTGCGCGACGTGATGACAGGCTCGCATTGTTTTGATAAGGGACTGTGCGGGTCGTGCTGGGCCTTCAGCTCGCTGGGAGCCCTCGAGGGCCAGATGAAGAAGCTCACCGGAGTCCTGGTGCCGCTGAGCCCGCAGAACCTGGTGGACTGCAGCACCGGCGACGGGAACCACGGCTGCAGAGGCGGCTACATCTCCAAATCCTACAGATACGTCATCCGCAACCGAGGCGTCGACTCGGAGAGGTTTTACCCTTACGAGCAACAGGTCATCACACCCGGACGCCTCCGCATCTGCAGGGCGGAGAGAAAGAGCATGTTCCTCCTGCCTTCATTTTTTCCTCCCTTTCATTTTCTCTTTTTATCTCTCTATACGTGTCTGTAAATTCATTTTGCAATACGCAGGACGGGAAATGTCGCTACTCTGATGAGGGCGTGGCCGGCCACTGCTCCTCCTTCCACGTCCTCCCGCACGGAGACGAGGAGACTCTTCGGGCCGCCGTGGCAACGGTGGGGCCGGTCGCCGTGGCCATCAACGCCATGCTGCCGTCCTTCCATCTCTACCGAGGCGGTGAGGACGCGGAAACGCGGAAAAGCGCTTTGTTTTAGGGACGCCTGGGTCAAGAATGGATCAAATCTTCTTAGAGACATTATTCTGATGTTTTCTGTTTGGAACATATTATCTTTTCTTTGCTCTTGAAATATTGGCACGCCCGCACAGAAATGTCTCCAGACCTTGGGTTTCTGACTGAACTTTATTCACACAACTCTAAGGGGTGAAGGTTTTAATATATTTGTGATATTTTTTGTATATTCAGTATGCAGTCAAGTATTTCTACTGACTTTAGATCAAATAATCCCTAACTGTAATTTTAAAAAAAAATTGGATTGCATTTTTTGGAAATGCCAGAAATGCCGTTTCATGTTGGGGTTTTTTAAGTACATTTTTTCTCTTTTAACTGACTCCCGCATCCGACTTCACAGGACAAATCTGTAACGATTTCCTCACTTAACAGACGCCAGACATTGTGCCACGTTCATACTCGAGCATCTCCGCCACCGCAGCGTTGACGTCATCCCTCTGCATCCCTCAGGTGTGTACGACGCTCCCAACTGCAACCCGAAGTTGATCAATCACGCCGTCCTGGTTGTGGGTTACGGCGCAGACGGGGGACAAGACTTCTGGCTCGTGAAGAACAGGTACCCCATCTGTTTTCTCTCGAAGGTTTCACGTGTTTTTTTTGTTTTTTTCCCCTGCGTGAACGGCCGCATGTTTGACGCCTGTGATTCCAGCTGGGGGACGGCCTGGGGGGAGGCAGGTTTCATCCGAATGGCCAGGAACAAGAACAACCTGTGCGGCATCGCCAGCTTCGCCGTCTATCCCACACTGTGAGCGCATCCCTCCCGCCCGCCCGGCAGCCGTCTTGGGTAAAGAACCACAGCTAATCACGTTAATTAAGACTGAGTAGCTGAGCAGGACGGCGCTGTGATGAATGTGATTAGAAACACCTGTTTCCCGCACAAATTCATGTCGCACCGGCTGCTGGGAAGAAGAAAAAGGTCCATTGCTGCAAATCGGAGTCACAACTATGAAAAGACATTTACAGGATTTAAAGAATCTGCTTTAGTGTCATCTTTTCCAATTATGCAAATGTATTTCAATCAATACTTTCAATGCCTCTGACTTCAGTGTGCTCTCATATGACATTCTTTGTTTTCTGATTCGAGATTCCCAACTTTGTACTCTAAGACCTGTTGTTGTGGGGATTTTATGTCATGTAAGTTCTATTAATTTGATTTGTTTGTTTGTTTACATGTTGTTATTTCACTCCTAGCTTCAGATTTGGTGTGTGTTAAGTGCACTGTTAGGAGATTTTTATGGATTCATTCAATAACATGAAACAGATGAGATATTTGGCAGCATGGTTACCATGTGTACATAGAAGTACAATTATAATTGTTAGTAGTACATGTAAATAATTGTGATTTTAGTGTTTAGTTTATGGAAATATGTAAATAAAGATTTCCTTTGGTTTTGGTGAACAGAATAAAGGTTTTCCAGGTTGACATTTGCATAAAATTCCGCACGAGTGTTGTGTGGCAGCGCCCTTGACTGATGAGTCAACGTCAGTTTGTCGTTTCGTTTTCTTGCTCAAACTTCACCTTTTTCCGCTGTTCTTTTTACGAGGTTAGACGCCACCTGCTTGTCGTTTTGTTTCTCTGCTCCTAGCATTTAGCATAGCATCACCGGGCTCATGTTGGGTTACACCAACAGATAATTCACTATTTTGACCCGACAGCAACTAATGGCCACAGTGACGTGTAGCAGCCTGAGGTCATTTTGGACCATTAATCACATTTTTTATTTCCATCATTCATATTTACTTTCATCCTGTGCTGGGAGTGAGACCGTTTGTACATTTTGATAACCAAATAAATAATTAAAATAATAATTAAAAAAAAAAAATACCGAGTTGTCGCTGTCACGAAGGGTCATTCATAAATTTCTCAGCTACTCATTGGTCCGATTCTTGTGGCGCCACCTGAACGCACCTAAAATCCGCGACGTTTTTCCTTTTCTTTTTTTTTTTCAAAAACTTTAGTTTGTTTTGTTTTTCCGACCCTCGGCCTGGCTCCTAGACTCGCCGCTTACCTGCTCGGGTCAGACGCGTTCCGACGTCCATTAGCGGCACTGACGAGGGAGGCGAGCGTCGGTTTCCGCCGCGCACCGGAGCCGCGCCGCCGCCGCTGATTGCTGATTGCTGACTGCCGCCAGCTGGAGGCGTTCACGGCCCTCAAAAACGCGCGGCCGAGCCTCGGCGCGGCGCTCAGACGTTTCCTCCGCGTCGTGCGACTCCGGCCGCCTGAAAGCTTCCCATTCGCTGCAGAGATGTTCCGGAACCTGCTCCTCGCCCTCCTGTGTGGCCTTGCAGCGGCCGTCACCAGCCCGGATCTGGACCGACACTGGGAGCTCTGGAAGAAGAAGCACAACAAGGCGTATCTTCATCAGGTATCACCTTTTGGAAAAAAAAAATACCAAAAAAACTGCACTACAATGAAGTTATTATCTGGATGCTTTTATTTTGAAGTGTTAATTCGCAGTCCTAATTTGTTTTTTTGAGATCGAGGAGCTGGGTCGCAGGCGAATATGGGAGGAAAACCTGGATATGATAAACGTCCACAACCTGGAGGCCTCGCTGGGCTTGCACACCTTCGAGCTGGCAATGAACCACCTGGGAGACCTGGTGAGAAGCTGATGGCATACATTGTTTTTTTTTTCTAACTCCTTAACCAAAAAAAAAAAAAATCCATTTGACACGTTTGCTTTAAAACGCATCAAGAACTACTTGTTTTGATTCGTAGACCATCGAGGAGATCAAGGTCACGCTCATGGGCACGATCGCACCCCCGTATCTGGAGAGGGGTCCCTCTAACTACAGCTGGGGCGACGCCTTGCCTCCGCCATCTCTGGACTGGAGGGACGAAGGCCTGGTCACAGAGGTCAAAGAACAGGTGAGGGTGCTCTATGGCGCCTGCGTGCATGCGTGCCCGTCCGCATTACAATCGCGGGTAACTTCTCCGTTCCCTTGGCAGGGAAGTTGCGGCTCCTGTTGGGCCTTCAGTGCGGTCGGCGCTCTGGAGGGGCAGGTCAAGAAGTCCACGGGTGTCCTGAGGTCCCTGAGTCCCCAAAACCTGGTGGACTGCTCGTCAAAGTTCGGCAACCACGGGTGCAACGGCGGCTTCATGGCAAACGCCTTCCGCTACGTCATCAAAAACCAGGGCATCGAGTCTGACGCGACGTACCCTTACACGGGGACGGTGAGCTGCCTACATTGCACCCCCAGGCATGAGGGGTTTTAAATTTTCAGGTCAAAACATCCAAAAAAGCTTTTGCACCCCCCCCCCCCTCCCCCCCCCATCCCATCTTTCCCCAGCGTGGCCAGTGCAAGTATAACAACAACAATCGGGCTGCTGTGTGCTCGGGTTATTCCTTCGTCCCAAAGGGGGATGAACTTGCGTTGAAGGTGGCCGTCGCAAACGTGGGCCCCGTCTCCGTAGCAATTGATGCCTCCAAGCCCAAATTTGCCTTCTACCGCCATGGTGAGTATGGTTGCGTGTCTTTATTTTTTTTTAATTGGTTTTAAATAAACATGAGATTCTGCATAACTCCTGTCACATGACCACGGCCCGACAGGCGTGTACGTGGACCACACATGCACCCACACTGTGAACCACGGCGTGCTGATTGTGGGCTACGGCAAAGAGAAGGGACACGACTACTGGCTGATCAAAAACAGGTCGGTCTGGGACGTGTTGCAATGACTGTTACGGATTATTGGACCATGGGAGATGGATCCTTGATCTAAATGTGCTTCATTCGCAGTTGGGGCACAACCTACGGCGACGAAGGCTACGTCAAGATGGCTCGGAACAAGGCCAACCAGTGCGGCATCGCCCTCCACGCCTGTTTCCCCATCGTCTGAACAGACGTCCCTGCATGTGCAGATCTACGCTGCTTTTTGGCATTAAAGTTTGGTCGCTAACATCCGGGTTCTTTGGGGGTTTTCTTTTGAAGCGCCGACAATCGACTGTCTGTGGCGTAACTCGGAACCGCTCCAGCCGGCAAGTCTGTAGGAATCGGACACGCAACACTGAATTAATCTTGGATAAGTGGTGCAGGACGGGGGCACCACCATTTACCATTATGTCATGGCAAATGTAATCGCAGTTACACCAGAGGGCATTTAATTGGCACTTGTCATACAGGCAAGTCTCAAATGGACACTACAGTAAGGTCAAATCTAGACCTTGACAAACGGACCAATATATTTTGGGTAACATCCACTGTTTAAAAAAAAAAAAAAAAAAAAAATGGCACTGATCAGTTCAACCGACTGTTTGGCTTGAATGTGGCGGTGTCTTGCTGGTTTAGCCCACCTGTTGCATGTCAGCGGTTAACCCGAAGGTGTCTAACGGCCCTGGTTCAGGCCAATTAGAAGATCAACCCTAAATATTTCACATCAAGTGGGTTTTTGCAGCGCGTTGTGCTTTCATGCCACATGCGCTGACCAGCCATAACATTACGACCACTGCATGTTTCATAACCATTTTGGTCATCCCACTCATGCATTAAGAAAATACTATAAAATATCAGGGCTGCCTCTCATAACCCAGTGTAGCTCAACAGCATAAATTGGTTTCAATAATTGTCAGCACCTCTCAAACCGATTCAATAAAAATAAGAACCTGAAGAGGGACTTCATTGCAGGGTTGCTGCATTATGTTTTGGTTAAAAATGCAGTGGTCATAATGTTATGGCTGGTGTACATTGCTCTGTCAGTACACAACATATTTTCACCATTCAAGCTACATTGGAGATTAACTTGCTTCAAACTGCACCCCCCCCACCTACCCCCAACGAAACTACAGTGACCTCACGCTGTGCAACTCAATCCACAACATTTTTTCTTTGTTCAAGTTTTATTTCCATGATGTATCGTTTACTTCATAGAACCCCAGCATAAAGAACAACTCTCACATAAAATAATTACAGCACCTTTTTCAGCGTCACTAAAATATTCTCAATATCCAGAAGTAATAAATACTGAAGTTACCAAGATTTTTCAGTCTTCATTTACAAAACACAAAGACAACACACAATAGAGTTTGGGTTGGGTTTTTTTTTTTTTAAATGTTTTCCTTGATCTTTTGTTCCATAAATTCCACACTTGCACACACAAACATCTACAGTTTCTACACATAGTACATTGATTTTCTTTTTTTTGTTTGTTTTAAATTGAACCCACATTTAGAGTAGAACCTTTCTCATTCAATAAACAGGGTGGAGTCGAACTAAAGGAAGCAAACTCCTTCAGTCCAACCACAGCGAGGGACCCCCCCCCCCCCGCGGCGCCGTGTAAATAAAGGAATTGTCATCCGGCATGCGGGCTGCTTGTTTTCCAGCGTTCATTCAGGACTGATCCATCAGCAGTGTGTTCCGAGGGGTTGGGCAGACCGGGACCATGCCATAAAAAAGTCCTCCATCCCTTCATCGGACCGCCATCGGGAAGGCAAATCCAGAGGGCCGGCGTTCGCCTCGTTTTGACTATATCCCATACCGCCACCTTTATCATACATGAGACTCAAGCCAGGCCCTTTTGATAGCTTTTCATAAATGTATATTTATATATATATATATGTATATATATCAAATGAAAACTCTACACATAGAAACATTTAAATAGTCAACTTTTACATTTTGGACAGGAGCTTCAGTTTGACAGAGGGCGCTCTTTTGATGACCTGGTCCTTTCGGATTTAAGACTGGGATTTCCTCAGACTTGCCGAGAAGCGCCAGTGGCGACGGGAGGGTTCGCTCTGTTGCTCCTCCTCCCGACCCCGCCCCTCCCAAACACACTCAAGTGGACAAACGCGTTCATGCCCAATCGTACGGCATCGTCATGGATACGCGTTTTGGGCTTCCCGTCACTTAAACATATATTGCCTGTTTCCGGCCATATCTTGTAGCTCTGAATTGCGCAATCATAAGCATCCACTTCTGCAATTCAGGCATTTATGTGTTATATATATATACATATATATATGTATACATATGTATATATAAATTTAAATAAAAAAGGTTACCTGGTTCCAAGGTAAACAAGGAGCACAGCCACCACTAACTTACTCTCAGAACACGTACTCAAGTTTCACCAATTTTTAACCCCACTTTTGATTAAGAACAATCACTGCAAGCAACAAATCTATGTCATCGTACAACAATGAAAACACTAGTTCTTGCTTTTAGACAAAAACAGCTGGCATACAAGGACGTCCAAGAAGTCAGACAATACGATACAAACATGCGTCACGATCGGCGGAATACAGAGGTATTATGGGCGGAGTCGTCCGTGATTCTGGGATGTGATCTTTTCCTGCAGCTGAGGAGCGGACCGCTGGTTATCAACAAACTCTGAGAGCGGCTGTGAATCTCTCTCTCTCTCTCTTTCTCTCTTTTTTTTCCCTTTCATTTACTAGTTTGAATTGAATCAGCAAAAGAGCACCCAAGTCTATCATGAAGAAAAATGCATTAAATTCTACACTGCATATACTGTATAAGTTGTTGGTTTTTTTCCCTCTCCTCCCTCTCCTCATGATGTAAAATATTCCGTGGTCCCCAGTCGAGCTTTAATTCATCGCAGGGATGAAAAAAGACCGAACAGAAAAAAGTAGAAAAATATGTGACAGACTTTTTTTTTTTTTAGTCGGCGTGCACAGACTCTAACTAACAGTCCCTCAAACATGAACCGGACAGGACACGTTTTTTTTGTTCATTACACGCATGACACGCACGACACACACACACACACACACACACACACACACACACACACACACAGAGCACACACTCGCCGACAGCAAGGGAGAGATTTGATCCTCTAAATATATATATTTGACAACTTCAAAGGAATAGTTTGACAATTCGAGAAACCCTCTAAGCTGTTTTTTTTTCTTTTTTTGTGGTCAGGCTCGGCGTTATGGCAACTCCATCGCGACCTCAGGCTCTGTTCTTGCAAACCAAACTTGTATATTATATATAAATATAAATATATATACTGCACACAAAACATTTCATGGGCTGATTTCAAAAACTTCAGTTATGTTTGAATTTCTCGCCTGGGAACCATCTGCAGGAAGTCTAATCTTTTTTTTTTTTTTTTTTTTAAGCCACTGTGACAAAAATAAGTAAATAAATAAATGGACAACTTGGAGAAAAACAGACAGGAGCAGCAACATCTCAGAGTGCTGTTGCCAGGCAACCAGCAAAGATGCAGCAGCGTGGCCCCTGTGCTCAACTCTGAAACTGCAAACTGTCATTTTTACACTTGTGTCAATACAAAGTAGGATTTTATTTTGTGTTTTGTAGGGGAGGCTCGCTGTTTCCACCTGCTCCCAGTGTTTATGATAAGCCGAGCTAACTGCCGCTGGCTTTAGATCCATACGTAAAGGGAAAATGGGCCACTTTCATTTGCATGCTTAATCAGTGTGGATAGTAAATGTCGATCAAATTCCTAAATATGTGTTGTTTTGATTTTTTTAAAAATGGCACCAAACTCTTTAACACCAGTGACATCACTGTGACGTCACTGGTGTTGAGGAGGAACTGCAGGCTAATTTAGCTTTGGGATTTCTAGTCTCCACCTCTGGACAGCCAGGGGGAGGCGCCGCCACCACCACCGCCGCCACCGCCCACAACTCACAGCTGCACCACATTTGCCGCTCACCTCCAGGGGCTCGCCGGGATCTGGGGGAGCGTCAAGCTTTCTCAGCCGATGCGGCGCAGACCTCAATTCACTGCAATGACCATCGACTCCGATTGGTCTCGCACATACGAGGGCGGTCAAGCTCCCCTTCAACACATGGGACACGTGCGGTGTCAAACAAGAAAAAGTGGCTCTCACGTTGTCAAAGTATTTCCTTTAAGTCTCGCTCTCCTCCTCACACAGACACACACACACACACACACACACACACACGCAAACAAACGCGCACAGTTAAGGAGGTCAAACAAAACTCTCAAACTTTTGTCGCTGAGATGGAATCCGTTATCCATCGGAAGGGAGAGTTACATTGTCGGTCAACGTGAGGGGAGGGAGGGGCTGACCGGCTGACGAGCCCTCGTTGATCTGAGCAATGCCTCGAACACCCTGAACATACACACACACACACACGCACACACACACAATCACAGCTCTCAACCTGCATTTAAACCGCCGGGCAGCAGCAGCGCCCCTGTATCCACTCACTGATTGTCCGCACACATATTCATGAACACCTTTGGAGAAATGATACCTAAGAAGTTATATGTATGAGTGGTGACACTCAATGAGCTCTGCCTGAGTGACTGTGTCCAAATTGGATTGATACTATTGTTGTCATAGTGACAGTTTGAGTGGGGGGTCATTCAAAAATTTAAAAAAGATTTAAAAAAAAAAAAGGTTTCTCTTGAGTGAAGTTATGACGAATGAGCACCAGCCCTTAAAATCAAACTCTAGAGGTGACCTGTGGTCTTCCATTTGTGCCATACTGTGATTTCTTTTTCTTTTCTTTTTTGTGCTTATGAATATTGTGAAGTCATATTAGGACTTTGAAAACAAAACACAACCCGGGGAAACAGCAAAAGGTCAAAGGATCAAATCAAGGCGCCTCATCTGCGACTCGTTTTAAGGCTAATGCAGCGATGCACGCGTGTGTGTGTGTGTGTGTGACGGAGCTGATCGTCGTCCAGTGATATCAGAGGAGAAAAAAAAAAAAAAAACCATCCTGAATGTAGAATAATTTGGTGCAACTGTAAACATAACCGAAGCCTTCTGACCGCACCTGAGCTACTGGCTGATTTAAAGCATCATCGTAACGCTTGAGCTTGTTTTTTGTTTTTTTTTAACTAGCCTTAAAATGGTTAACTGCTGCTTCATACATTCTGCTGTTGGATCATTAAAATGCCCAATTTTACTTTAAACGAAATGGTCTACATGGCTGCACTGACCTGCATGGAATGACACACACACACACGCAAACACACACATACACACATGCAATCAGGCGGACTCGCTCGCATGCATGCACGACTCATCCAGGCAACGATATCCGCTCTGGCGTCAGCGCTCCAACAAAATCCGGCCCCTCCGCCCCCTCCGCCCCCCCCACCAAGCTCCAAGCGAGGAGTTCCCGCGCACGAGCGCCGTCGCGCCGCCGCAGCCAAGCGGTTCCACAGCGGGGAGGGAGAGAAAACACTGGTTTGGGACGCGGAACACCAAAACACTCAGGAACTGGATCAAGCTATTCCCATTCACGCCGTAGAATCCTGCGAAATACATCTGCGCTATTTTTGAGGCGGTAAAGCCGGAGGACCAGGCCACGTTTATGCAGGGACAAGCCATCCTCGGACAGGAACTCGTTTGTTTCTGTATAAATTCAGCCGGCCTCCTGGAATGTTTTAATAGTATTTGGTCGGCAGCAGCAGCGCTCGCTGGGTCTGGCTTCAGCGGGCAGGGGTCAGAGGTCACGGGAGCTTTTTAGAGCAAATACAAAATAAGATTTTTTTCTTTTCTTTTTTTTTAAGCTGAATTGGAGCGTAACCACTGTTGTCAGCGCAAATTTAAAGAAGAAAAAAAAAAAAAACAGCACTGCGAGCCAGTCAGCGAGGCCGAAGACAGACATATTTGCGGTCATATTCGCAAACCGACAACACTAATCTTTTTTTTTTTTTTTCACA
Organism: Dactylopterus volitans; assembly: GCA_901007715.1. Taxonomy (NCBI): domain Eukaryota; kingdom Metazoa; phylum Chordata; class Actinopteri; order Syngnathiformes; family Dactylopteridae; genus Dactylopterus; species Dactylopterus volitans. The sequence continues at coordinate 45,423 of CAAKHG010028758.1, forward strand.
GGGCCCCCCCCGCCCCTGAGAAATGGCTTATGTTTTTTCTTTTTGTGTTTTTCAGTCTCATCTCTTCATCCCCACTGTGTCTGTCACACCGTGTTGTGGCTCTTAGGACACTTGAACAACCTCACTCGGAACCCCGGGATCAGGGGGAATTTAAAAAAAAAAAAAAAAAAGACATTTTTACCGGTGCACTCATGGTTTCATGACGCAGACGTTTATGTCTACGTCCGCCGTGGATTCGCCGCGGGTGTGTAAGAGACTTTGAGGGGTGAAAATCCATATTTCAGAGGATTCTGGGCTCTCAATGGGGATGGCAGTCTGTCGTCTTGCTGTGTGGTGACAGGCAGCGCTGAAGCTCTCGGGGATGTTCGGGCTCAAGATGTCATGCACGCAGCTCCAGTTATACTCTGCTGCCCACTGCTGGTCGCCTGGCTTCACTGCAGCACTTGGCCTCGTGTTTCGGGCAACTTTGTGGCGAGGAAACTACCCGCGGCGAGCGCGCCGGCGGCAAATAGGATGGGCACGGCCTTGGTGATGCCGACAAAAGACTGGAAGATGCTGATGCCCAGGACGGCCGCCAGCTTACAGAGGGCGTTCAGGAAGCCAAACGCCGTGGTCCTGAAGACAAGAGGAGAGCGGCAAACAAACGTATTTAATATACCTGAGAATGTAGTGTATTTGTAAATAATGAGGGGGGGTGGAAAAGAAAGATCAGTTTTTTCAGCAGATCTAGGATTTTTTTTTTTTTAATTCTTTTGCAGTTTCCTTCTCATTGCAGGCATTTCTTGATATTTCCATTAATTTCTCAGTAAGTATTACAAAGACCTTTTTTGGGGGAAAATGCTCGAATAATCATTTTGGAAATATATCATGCATGCAACTGCGTGACAGCCATTTTACAAGCGCGCAGCCATCAGAATATGGAGCAAGGAAATGAAATATTGATTCCGTGGCATCACTGTGGTGATGGAATTAGCGTGCCGGTTTGATGCCTGACATCATGAGGCGTTGCTGTGATGTCAGAGTAACCCACTGTGCGTGCGTACCTGCGTGTGTGTGCGTGTGTGTGTGTTGCATGGGATTTGGAATTTGAGGAATCGTTGACTTGTTGAACTTGCAGTCACGCTGCTGTTTCTGAGAATCCGCTTCTCGCATCAGCTGTAGCTATGATTTTATTGAGAGGGCGCGAGGTAAAAAAAATATATACTGTTGCCCATAAAGTTGGAGTAAAATATTTTTCACCTCCTCTCATGAAATGATTGTGACAACATGATTTATTCTGGATAGATAAGGTGTGTATCCTCTCAAAAACTTTGCTCATCGGGCTTGGTGAAAGGTGATAACTGATGTGTATAAATGAGAATAAAAAGAGGAACGTGTCTGAAAACAAAATGATTCCAACTTTTACAGGCAACTGCGTAGATCAACATCGACCCTGTAAATGGAGCAGGTCAGTTTAAACAGCACCTGTTGGACTGTGCCAGTAGGGGGTGCTGTTAGCAACAGACTGGTCAAGCCAGTCCAACGTGCTCAACTGAAACCTCTGAGGCCATTTAAATCTACAGCGAGCATAAAAAAAAAGGAAGGACGGAAGGATGGATCACATGTAAGAATGACTAACACTGCTTCCATCTGTGCATTTGATTGCTAATTGTTCCCGTTTCACACACACACACACAAAAACGGCCCACGTGATTCTAGGAGAAACGCATGAAAAATCGCTGCAGCAGTGAAGTAACGCAGTAAAAACGCTGAGCATCACATTGCAGAAAAGAGGATTTTTTTTTCCTTTTTCCACAATAAACGTTCACCTTCCCAACGCACGCCTCCGTCGTCTCTTATAATCATCCGTCGCCATAGATGGACTCTAAACAGGCGCGACCCCGAAACCTTTAATCATAGCATGACCCCTTGTTCACCGAAATCACACAAGCGGACACTGGTGATCAACAGTCACCGCGTGCGTGTGTTTAACGGTTGATGACGCGCGTGCATTTAATGGCTCGCCGGGGTGGAAGCGGCCCCCATCTCGCCTCACCTCTTATCGGAGGGGTAGAGCTCCACCGTTATCACGTCCAGGGCGTTCCAGGAGGCGATGCTGATGCCGCCAAACAGACACAAGAGGGCGATCATCCCCGACTCGCTGTTGCCGAACATCAGCAGGAAGCAGCTGACGCACGATATGACGCTGGACCCCGCTGAGCAGAGGAATGATTCGAGGGTCAGATTAAATCGAGCTGCCTCAACAGCCACAAGTGAGTATTTGCACTGATTAGATTTACCCACCCAGCATCCTTAAGCGCCCAATTTTGTCCATTAATAGAGCTGAGACGATGTTGCCGGGCAACACCGCTAGTGTGCCGAGGAAGTTCACAAAGTAAATCATGTAGGCATTGTTGAAGTCGTCGCTGAAGTCGAGCATGCAGCCCTCCTTGTTGTGCAGGAAGGTGCTGTTCACCAGCTTGCAGTTGACAAATCTGTATTTGAACAAATCTGATCCAGAGGGAGAGAGAAAACGTGTTACCGGATCGAGAAAAAAAAAATCCAAAATTATGTCGATTATTAATCAACATTTTTACGAGCTCGCTGTGAAAGATGCAGATGAGAAAGCACCAACATGTCGATACACACAGGAAATGGAGGCTCTCAAGCAGCAGCCGGCGCTAATGGCTGTTTTTGCCATCATTATATCTATGTTTAAATCATTGGATAAATTATCATAACAGGTCTCTGAGAATGAAGTTAAACGTGATTAAACATTAATTATACAAGAGGACTTCACGCTAATTGTCTAAGGAAGCAGTGACCTCCCTTATGAAGCCGACTGCACATCCCTGCATGAATTGTTATTTGGCCTAAAATAGAATGTGAAGGGATCTTAAGGGATCTCTTAATTGATCTTCCTGGAAAAAACAAACCACAAGCTGTGACACAGGCACGTCTGCCTCCGGTGGCTGTTTTTAATCAAAATCCCTTTTAGACTGAGAAATATAAAAATCGGCACTGTCAAACCTGCACGCTGCCTGGAACACACAATAAAACGAGTAAAAGAAAGGTCAGAGGAGGTCAGCCTGCATCTCGTCAAGGTCACGAGGAGAGCCGCCTGAGAGTGCACAGACACGCTTTTCTGGTGGCCGTGCTGAAAGGGAGCCACGACCACCAACCACAGGCGGTCGCGTCAAACGGTGTCATGCGTGGGAGTGCTGAGCGGTCATAAAAGTTCCGTGACATAAAAAAAAAACAGATGAACGTAGTTTTTGGCTTCAGGGGACGAGGAGACGGCGCAAAAGCTGCGTCTGCGTAAAAGATGCTGTTTTTCATCCGACTCAGCGTGCCGTGGATCGCAGTGATCAGAAATCAGAACCATACATAAGAGGGTAATTAGAGCGAAACCAGCCGAAGCCCAGCATGGATCACTCCTAAATGATTCCATTTTATCGGCCAGCTTGTGTCCAGCCATATCTTTGGCTCTGATTAACACGTAAACACATTCTTGAATCCGTTAGTCACAAATCCCTCAGCCATCAAGAAGTCTGGATGGAGATCTGGATTTGTTTATGTTGCTACGGTAACAGTGCCACAGCAGTGTAGCCAATGGTTACGTACAACACATGTTTCTATGGTTGCAGGTCTTTTTATTTCTTTTTCTTTTTTCTTTTTTTTTTTTTTTGCGATGATTAATTCAGGCTGCAAAGAATTAATTAATATTCCCTCACAAGCACTTTGGTGAATTGGTCAACATCAACAGAACATCTTCAAAAATCAATTTTGGCTCCGCCGCATCCCAGAGCGCGCGGCAGACCTGGCGCCGCGGGGCATTCTAGCTCGGGTTCACTTGGTAGTTTGGCCGAAGCGAACCAAAAACCAACCACATCCAGAGTTTGTCTGGAACTGCAGCGAGGTCACGTCTTCCGCTGGGACGTTCCACTCTGCCTTGTTTTTTGGAAGGCGCCGAGGTGCCATTGCTGTTTTACCAACTTCCCGAACAAACGGGCCTGCCCGGAGCTTGAGTTCAGTTGGACCGAGCGGGACAGATGGGAAAACAACCCGCGTCACTCGGAAACGACCCGCGGAGGACGCGAGACATTTACCTGTGTTGTAAAACAAACTAGCGATGAAGGTGCAGTTCCTGAAGACGGTGTGTGTGGAGGTGATGTCCTCGAAGTAGCACTCCTCAAACACAGAGTCCTCGAACACCATCGACTTCATCTTCAGGTTGAGGAACCTGTGTGCGAGGCAGGTCACATGAGCTGGACATTCTGCAGCGGCGGGGCGCGTTACCGTGGAGACTCGGCGGCGCTCCCGTGACGACTCACTTGTCGTTGAAGTAGTGGCCCTGGCGATGCACTTGGTTCTCCAGCGTGAAGTTGAAAGTGACGTGCTCCACCCGCTCCTTGGTGAAGGTCATGGTGCGTGACTCATACTCCTGCTTCTGGATGTACTTGATCATGTCGGGGAACCACACCGTCAGGCCGTAGTAGCTGCAAAGGTAGGACGCGGGAGGAGGAGGATGAGGGGAGGCGGCCGTGAGCGCCGGGATTCACCTGAGCGCGAGGAGGTTTGCCTCTGCGAGTCTTTACCTGAACGACATGGTGAACCAGACAGCCATCAGCATGAACGTTGTCCGTTTATATTCGGGGCGGAAGCAGGCCAGGATGTTATTCCGTATCTGGGAGAGAAGAAAACAGCGAAACGTTTGATGAGGAAATCTGCGGGGGCAAAAAGGCTCATTCGGTTATTTTATCGGCGAATAATCGCATGGTGGGATTCTGACACACTGCAAATGAACAAACTATAAGTCTCTGGATTTTGGGACATTGACAAACAGGTTCCTGAGGCTTGAGCATTTGCTTATTGTTGATGAAGAGTGGATGACGCAAGGTGACAGAGCCTGACTGATTTATCGGCTGATATTTTCGGCCGATATTTGTGGGATATTTGGCTGAGAAATGGCTGATATTCAAGCTGCTGCATTCAAGACGGTTTACGATATCAAAACAATAATTAGCTGCATTGGTGGCAGAGTGCCTCTGCATTAGCTGGCACGACAACCCTTGCTGACTACGACAGTGCACTGTCAATGGTGCACCACCTTACCTAGCGCATTGTAGCAATGTTGTCAAGAGAAGCAACGATGCAAGACAACACAACCAGCAAGAGTTTCATTCCGGGATAACAAAAAAAAAATGGCAAACTGATCAAATTATTAAGTCCAGAGGGGCATGCTGGGAAACAGTGGTCATACTAGCTCCAGTGTGCCGAGCAGACAGTGCAGACACTATATGACGGGAAAGGACTTTACTTAATAAATAGAGTATATCAGCTGAAATACCAGTATCGAATTTTTTTAACTCCTTGATATCAGCATCAGTATCAGTTCCAAAAAACCTAGTATCAGTCGAGCTCAGATATCCGCGTTTCCATTTTCACACTGGCAGCGGTTGTGTATATGTCTATCTTTAAAATGGCGGTTGACGGAGCTGCCTGTTTGTCGCGTGCGGCAACTCTCTTGATCGATTTCCACGATGGAGACGGAAAGGGGATGAGTGAGTTAACCGCCCATCACTAATCACCCGACGTTAATGTTGCTCGTGGTGTCCCCCCCCCCCCCCCCCCCCCCCCCCCCCCCCCACAGACCCCCCCCCCCCCCCCCCCCCCGCCACATCTCCCCTGTCGTTGTCCGGACCGGGCTGCTCGGCTCAGTCTGAGCCTCTGCTCCCCGGAGCTCACAGCCTGCTGGATCCTCTCCTCCATCTGCCTC